>JARKHS020015073.1:0-52705 GCA_030143305.2 Amblyomma americanum
CCCGCGCCTGTACTAGGGAAGCTACGGGGCGCGCCGCGACAGCGCCTGAAAATGCAATACCGCGCTTCGAGCGCCAATTACGCTGAAGACTGATTTTCTTTTTCTATGTGCGTGTGCAACAGGTAAGCCAGGCAGACAAGCCGAAGCGCTGAGTCACATCCTCAACAGATTTTTCCGACTGCATCCTCACACTCATTGACGTCCCCCGAAGGGTCACGCGCAGTGCGTGTTTGCTTTCCCTGATTGGCTGAAGACCGGACCCGTAAGTTCTGTTGCACTGCATGAACCCGTTGAGAACGAGTACGTCTGTCGCGCCGACAGAAACAAGCAGAAAAAAAAAAGAAGTCAAGCTCAGTCTCCCGGGCACAGTACTGGGCCTCCGTAACATGCCCCGGGGTACCGGATGCCTGCATTAAACTTGGCGCCAACCTCAGCCGCGGCGCTTGCATTGCACAACATGAGCAGTGACGTGGCTATAGCCACGCAGTCCGCAACGAGAATGGGTGGCCCAGCAAAGATGAGCACACAATGAGCGGCTAGGGAGACGACAAGAAAGCTCGCCGTGTGGAACAAACGCCACGCGGGGTCGCCGAAGCGGCAAGTGACAAAACAGCGTCCTCTCCAGGAGCAAGACGCAGTGCCAGGCGCCCCTAGAAGCTTCCGCGTGCTCCGCCGCCGCACATCGAGCAAGAGAGGGTGAAGACGCCGCCGTGGGAAGGGACGACGACAGAAGCGCTTGGCTCGCTGCCGCCTGTCCCCGTTCGCTGCAGAGCGGCGCAGAACGAGTCGGTCCGCACGGAACGGGGTCGCCGGTCGTGCCGACAAAACGACATCAGCCGCCCGGTAGAAGAAGAACGGGCTCTACGCTGCAGCACAGGCGGCTCGTTAGCGAAGCGAGCTCGGCCGAACGCTGCTTCTGCCTCTCCGGAAAACGTGACGGGCGCGGAAGAAGTTCTCATTCCTTACGGGGCCGTCAACAGCCACGCCAAAGAGAGGGCTTCTGCAAACAAGTACTTGCTTCTCTTGTGACAGAGGGAAAGGAGCGAGTGCTTAGCATAGGCTTCAATGGCGCGCCTAAACTTGGAAACGTATTAGAGACTTTGGCGATTGGTACTAGGGTGCCAAGCGCCACACGCATGCCTCCCCCTGAGCAAAGAAAGCCTCGGGCGAAACGTGACACGCGTTATAACCGTTACGGCATATGAGATGAAATGTGAAGGCGAAAGGGGACACCACAGACTTTGCGAAGCGGAAAGCCACATGTGTGGGACGCGGGGGCGGCGCGCAGATAACGGCGCCCGGGACAAAAAAAAGTCCGGGCCCCCGCGTCTAACCACGCGTGACGGGGAGACGAGAGAACAAAGGGGCGTTTCGAGCAACCGACGGAGCTTGCCGCTGCACTAGTGGGCCTGTTCTCCGGCCGGATGACCAGTGGCCGCCGGATACGCGAAGCGGTGTCAAAATGCGCTCGCCAGGATTTTCCATCCTCGTCATCTCTGACACGCTATCGAAGACTGCGCCTAATATTTAGGTAGGAATTAATTCTCCGGCGCAAAACTTGACAGAGAGGACGAAAAAGAAAACAAAAACGGTCTGCGGTCACATGCATTTACGCGCAAGAACTTGGTTAACAAATCCGTAACAAAGGACGGGACTCCCGTACGCTACCGTCATGGTTCATAGAAAAAGCTAAACGGGACACTTGTGGGCATAAAAGTGGCCGAGTTCTCAGCGCAAGTGGTACACACAAGCAGAGAGCGCAGAGCGAACGTACGCAAGATACCGCTGAGCTTTCTCAAAAAAACACGTAAAAAGTTAGTTTAGAGCGAGAGAGACGAATCGGGTACTCGAGGACGAAAAAGACGTGTTAGGAGTGCCAGAAGCCAAAAAATGGCTCCGACACATCACGGGAATCTCAACAACTCCGCTTCGAAACGAGGCACATCTGTCGTCCCTTGACACTGACTGCTGCTTCGCTTTTGTCGGCAAAACCTTAGGTGACGTCACCCGAGAGGTACGAACGGAACTCACCAGAACGTCGAGGGAGATAGGGTGGTGTCAAAGCTGCTCCCACAGAGAGACGTCGAGGTCGAAGCGTCTAATCCAGCATGAGTTGAGCTCGGCCGAACCACACGGGAACTACCTGTGTCGTCAAAAGCACCCACGCAGAGCACTGCTCACGCCGTCAGCTTCACAGCGACCGGCCAGCGAGCCTCGGCGGCAAGGTCAGTGTTCGGCGCGAGCTGGTTTTTCTACAGGGACGGGAGAGGAGGACGAGCGACCCGCTCGGACGGCGGCTGCAGGGAGGAGCCGATCGGAAGGGACCGCCGGTATGCAGGCAGCAGCGGCCGGCAGCACCTGTTCACAAAACACACGCAACCGGAGGAAGCCCTAGGGCCGCTGGGCAGCGCGCACCCGCCCGACGCTCGGGCGCACCTGTAATCCACACGGGGAGGGATTCGGAGCCGAACGGACGAGCCGTTTCGTCGGCACGGCAATCCTTCGATCGGGGACGCCTTCTGGCCGCTCTGTCACACGCCGTTCTCAACGACGAGAAACCGCCGCCGAAGGAAACGTTAACGGGGCCTGATAGCACAGCGTTCACACGCGGAGCTAGTGGACGGGAAAACGTCAGGGGCTATCCGCCGACGAATCCGCGCTGGGCAGATCGCGAAGCACCACCACAACCACACCACCGGCCAGGAGGGAGCGCACCGACACAACGGCGAGCGACGCGCCTCTGCGGCGGCAGCGGCGGGTGACTCCCCGAAAGTGGGCGGACGGGCGAGAGAAAGGACTCGCCGAGCGAGGCACACGCCGGGAGAAGAGCGAGAGAGGAGAAAAGGCTCCCGTCGGTGGTGCCATCTGTCGGCGCTCGAGGGTACCGCTGCGCGGATCCCCGCACCGCATTCGTCGGAACCCCGTTGTTCCCTCCGCTGAATTTCTAATTACGACTGTCTCCCCCGGGCCATTGTTACTACGGCCGCCTCTCTTTCTCGCAACTACGAAGCGAGGGAAGATGGTAGCCCTTTGTGAGGAGGGGAGACGCCGCGGGTCGCCCAAGAGCGTCCATTATTCAGCCCCCCGAGCTGTTCTGTTTCCGCGGGAGAGAGCTCCGAGGACAGGGGAGGGGGGGTAACGGAACAGCGAGCCCAGATCGGCACGGGATTGGAAACGAAAGAAAATGACCTGCGCCGGGCGAACGCACCACCAATAATTAACTTCGCGGAGTCCGGAATCTGTCGCGTAGGATCCGTCGGCTCCCGATTCACCGCCCCCCCCCCCCCCCTCCTCGGAAAGCGCGCGAGATGAATATATGAGCCGGGCTCTATCGCCCGCCCGTACCACTATTACGTATCGATGTGAGGGGGCCCCCGGCGGCGGAAGAGAGGTGCGCGCGAAACAAAACGTAACACGCAACATCGGGAAGGAAACGGGGAGGGAGGGGAGAGAGTACTCAGCAGGAAAGCAGCGGAGCTAGCCTTTAGAAAAAGCACATGACACCGTAATACGACCGCGCGTACTAGCAGCCATGAGACGAAGCTCACTTCCTAGGGGACCACATCAGACAGTCGAACAAAAAAACATCAGCGCAGAGTATTTCACAGGTGGAAAAACCATCGCGCTGGAGTGCCTCTCAACCCCCTTCTTCTGCATGTCCTCTGATCCGCACCCGCGACCCGACAAAGCCCGCCCAACGCCCCATAGGAGTCACAGTATCTGACGGCTACGTATCGATTGGCTGCGCTTTGTGGCCGTTCTGTTCAGGACGCCGTGCGGTTTCGGGAACTGCGCGCACAGGTAAAGCATCGGCTCGACGCCTTCGGTCGCCGAGTGGGACAAAGCGCAGCCGCGACGAGCTCGGTAAAAAATAATAAAAAAGCGGTTGTAAGAAAGGCCGCGCTAAAAGCTCGCTTTGAATATTTCACGCTCTCGGAGTGAGGTTAGGCTCGAGAGCGCCACAGAGACGTCGCGGGAGCACGCGGATCACTGTGACGCTCCTGCGGAAGCCGCGGTCTTCTTTGGGAGGGAGAGCAGCATCGTTCAAGCGCCTCCGCTCCGTCGTTCGGCGACGCGTGCGGCGATATCGACCGGCGGCCGCTCTCCGACGCCGTTCATATTTAATGCGATCTCGCTCTCTCGGCGAGGCGCACGGGGCGCCGCTGAGGAAACCCGCTTACGTTTCCATTAAGACCCGAGCGGTTACCGCAGCGTGTATGCCACGCAGTCACGCGCCGCGAAGGGCAGACGCGCTAAGGCGTCGGCTGGCGCGGCGCTCTGTTGCCGCCGGCGGGACGCTTTGGGTTCGAGTCGCACCTACGCACACAGACGGCCCGTTCCGACAGAAGGCCAATTCAAAGCATGCTTCCCTCAAATATTCGAAGGAGGTCGAAGTCCGCGGTGGATGCAATTCACTCACCATTTAACGCTCTTGTTAACCGCAGTATAAACTGTTACAACTAATGACTCTTGATAGTCAGCCGTTCCTCAGCGTAACAAATTTTGCGACCCACCAACCCGGCAACAACAGTCTCTTCTTTTTTTTTTTTTTGGCAACGCGGTTCTTTAGCTGCCACCATTATGACGGCTACTAGTAACGGAACTGGGCGTACACAAACGTTCTCTTTGAGCACATCTCAAGCAGTCAGCCGTTAACATTGTGTCGCTTCTCGTGCAAGTGGTACACGAACCCTCTTTGCAGGCTGTGCTGCGAAGAAGCCGGGCCAGGTGTACTACGCTTCTAGCCATTTCTTACCGTTGGGTGTCCGGGGGTGGACTTCGACTCAACCACCTCCCGCACCCAAGCCGGACGCCCAAGCCACCTCTACTGCCAGGAATGCACTCCTAGAAGAACCTGGGTTCACGCATGCACAAACCTCCTCTGCACGCTTCAACTGCCCACTTCAGCTGGCAGGTGCCGCCGGAGATGGTACGCCCAGTCGAGCTCAACAACATCTACGGCTGCGGAGCATGTTTTCTCATCAACTGGCCAATTAGTACTGTTATCTGAACAACATTGCGAAGGTTAGCTCGCCCATGCAAACCGCCCGCTGAACAGCCGTCATTTGCCAGTCGCATCTAGCGGTAATGGCTTTCAAGGCCGCCGAGGTGGTTCAGTGGTTCATGTAATATTCGCCTGCTCAGCACGACATGGCCGGTTCGATCC
This sequence comes from Amblyomma americanum, assembly GCA_030143305.2. Classification (NCBI taxonomy): domain Eukaryota; kingdom Metazoa; phylum Arthropoda; class Arachnida; order Ixodida; family Ixodidae; genus Amblyomma; species Amblyomma americanum. The sequence continues at coordinate 5,168 of JARKHS020015073.1, forward strand.
CGCGATCCCGGAGCCGCGTTTCTATGAAGAAATGGCGAAATGAAAAAAAAAAATGAAATAAAAACGGACGAATACTGAGGTATCAGTTACGGTCCAGCAGGTCGAAATAGAGAGCCGCTCACTGCGGTCTGGCTCACCGCGCTCATTTCACGAGCATTGCTCTCTTAATCTGGATGCCATATTCCATGCGCAGGTAAATTTACTGGGTTTCTCTTCCCGGGGAACAGTTTACTGAGAGAAGTAAGCACTTCGGGCATTCTCCGAGGTAGACCGAACCCTCGTTACAGATACAAGCTTGCATTTCGTCTCCAGCGACGTCCATGCAGCTTCCACGGCTGGGATCACACCCGTACTTGGCAGCCGAACACTGCGGCGAACCCGCAAGACTACCTGGTCAACCTGTTTCTTAGCCACTGTCCTCTCAGAAGCTTCGCGTGCGGCAAGAGGTGTTAAAGAAATAAATAAATAAACATATCCGCAAAAACCACACTCTCGACAGGTCGGAACAGAGTGCGAGTGACGCAAAGTACACCGTCCCTTCGAAGAGCGCACCGCCAGTGCCTGGTGAATAGTAGTACAGATCCAAACAACGCTCGTTATCACATATGTGCTGCCGAGCATGGCCTGAGGCACAACGAAAAGAATTTTCATTTCGCATCGTCCCATTCACGAAGGTGACAACGACGGAAATATCTTTCCCTTCTGAGACACGGCACAGCGAGCCAGCAGATAGCCCGACAAGCACGCCACGTCCGCGGACGCGCCGCGGCACCTCGAGAATGCGGCAGCGACGATCCGACCAGAGATGAACAAAGAGAAAGCGCAAAAAAAAAAAAATGCGGCCGCTGCCGAAGAGCAGCGGGAGCCTTCGCACGCGGAAGACCCGTTTGCCTTGAGCCTCCTTCCCCGCATCAATGGTCCCTGCTGCCGCTGCCCCCGACGCCCCACGCAACACGACGAGGCGAAGAGCAAAGCGAGGCGACGGTCGTCTCGTCTCGGCAACAGCAGCTGCTGCACAGGACGGCGGAAGAAGGGTCTGCCTGTGGCGCAAGGCGTCGAAGCAACGGCCTCGCGTATACAGTGCAACCCCCCCCCCCACCCGCTTCCTAATATCACGCCGAAGCGCACAGCCTTTCTTCGGGCAATCTTTCGCGCTGGTGTGCACGCCATCGCAATGGCCATTTCCTCTCTCACCCTCTTTTTTTTTCGTGCTTCAGTAACCTTCACCGCTCGAAGAACGCGCGCTTCACGAGGCGGTCGAATGAATTCCGTTTGTTCTGCGCGCTCCGATTCCGTCCATCCAAAACGCGCCCGAGTCTTGAGTTCAAAGGAAGGAGAACAATGCGTGCTGCGCCTGCACAGCGCGTGCCACACTAGCGCGCTATACTATAAACACCAGCCAGAAACGAAGCAAACGAAGTCTTATAACCTTACAATGCACGCTAATCCGAAAGACGACGACCGAGACGCGTACACACGCATATATAGTAAATCTCCGAGAGAGGGAGAGAAATGCCGAAGCGCAGATTCCTGACCCTTCGCGATAAATGCCGTCGCCGGCACTGCCAGACGCGAAACTATCATTCTTCGTTCTCAGAGAGTCGAGCTCACAGAACAGCAAGCAAAAAAAAAACAGAAAGATAGAAATGAGGGCGAGTGGGAGGCGGGGGAGTGGGGAAAAAAAAGAGAAAGATCCCGTTTCCTCGGCGCGATTCGACGACATGCGGCAAGCTCCATCCAAATGGCGCTGCGGATAACGGACGGCCTCCTTGAATAAGGAATGCCTGCGAGGACCGGCGCGCTCACAAAAGCGCGTACACACACATATACACAGAGATACAGACAGACGAGCTAGCAAGCGCGTCCGCCACTCAGCCGTCCCGAAAAGCGACCGGGATCGACTGCCTGCGTCGGCGCGGCCGGCCCCTTCATTGGATTGGCGGCCCGGCGACACGGGCGCGCGCTCATAAAAACGTAATGGCGCTGCTTTTTGCGGGGAGCTCGCTCGCTGGCGCGCACGTGCGCTCGCGCTGCAAGAGAGGCTCCCGCGGAGCCATCAATTCCGGCTTCCGGCGCCGTGGTACTCAGAGAACGCCGTTCATTAACGAAAACGGAGCACGGGAGAAGACGATGTATACATACACGTCCTGCGCCCAGGCAGATACTGGTTTATTAAAAATAAATAAAGAGCCGCGGCGCGATTGCGATACACGGCTGCGCCTTAGACGAGGCACGATGATATAGGGGTATTTATGGGTGTCATGGCTGCCTAGTACTGCTGGGCCGCTGACGTCGAGGTTGGCCGAGGCCGCCGGTGAGAAACTGAGGTTGAGAAGCGGACGAAAACTTGCGCCAGTGACACCGCCGCGATCTACAAGCTCCAGCGACCCCCCCTCGCCCCTCCAAACACACACACACACACGGCCACACGGGTCAGATGGTACGAGCATGCGGCAAGTTCTTCCATACAATAGTGTTTCACAGTGCAAGCGATAGATGAAGCCTTGAAAATGTCGCAAGCAAAGCTATAGCACTAACGTGGCACGCTCACAGGAGCCAACTACATGCACAAAAGTGTGCCTGTGTGTTTGGCGGAAGGCGGAAAGAGATGGGAGGGCACAACCGATTTTATCGGCCGCCATCTTGGATTCGAGAAACCGAAACTATGCCACCATTTCGCCCCCTGTCGTCATACTGGTGGGGGATATGTAGGGAAAAAGTTGGGAGGGCACAACCAATTCTAATGACCGCCATCTGGGATTCGAAAACCGAAACTATGGCACCTTTTCGCCCCCTGACGTCATACAGCGGGGGTAAGGGGGAGGAAAGGGATGGAGGGCACAACAAATTTTAGCGACCGCCATCTCGGATTCCAGAAACCGAAACTATGCCGCTATTTCGTCCCCTGACATCATACTCAAGTAGTTAAACCTCTGTCCACCATATCGGACCGTGGCGTCATCACTGGCACGCGGCCGGTGGTTGTTTCTACAATGCTATTGTAGATGGCGCTACAAGGTTCAATGCGAGATGTGCTGTTTTCTAGTTGCTGCCACAGATATCGCTGTGATCTCAGGGTGGTAGCAGACCCCACGAAATCTCTAAACGTGATGATTAAGAGCTAACGCTCTAAAAGCATTCATGATCTCAGTACTCAGAGCGCCTCACACGCGCTCAGGAGCATGTAAGACGACGACAGAAAGGTTACGGCGGAGGGAAGTCCGCGGTCACGGGGTCAAAAAGGTGAAGGTCTGCACCAGGCTACTGGCGAATGCCACTGGACCGAAAAGAAAGAATGAAAACGAGCCCAAAAGACCAAAGCGTTCTTCAGCACCACTCCCTGTTCTCCGCGATCCACAACGCTCTACCTCACTCGAGCTTGTCGATTGTCTACAAGAGCCAACTCATCGCGGGAGCGGGCGCACGACACTGAATTGTGTGCGGGAGGGAAAAGAGAAAGGGAGGGAAAAATAAAGAAAAGCCGCCCGGAACACCGGCAGCACCCGGATCCAAAGCGATAACTCATCCCCTCATCCCTCCGCAATACTTCCTCGCAGCCACGATCGACGCTCGCCAAGCAACAACGACGGCAGACCAACCCTCGACGGCGAGCAGGGGCGAAGACGTTCGGACACACACAAAGAGAGCAAAGAAAGTCAAACCTGTAAGATACCGAGACGGCAGCGCGGAGCCAATCAAGGAGCAGTGCAACGGCCGCGCGTAGGCCGAGCGTGAGGAAAGCCACGCATCTACGCGCACTTGTCGGCGGGGAAGCCAAAGAAGAAGCGCAGGAGGGGGAGGGGGGGGGGGGGGCACACTTGTGCAGAGACCCCGAAGAGGAGACCCAATAACAAAAGACAAACACAAAAATCGAGAGGCACCATAGCCAAGACAAAAGAGGGGGCGGAGGAAACGCTCGCGTTCCACGCACCGCAAGAGAACTCAGGCTGAGCCAGAAAATAATAATAAAAAAAACAAGATAGAAGCGGCTCAGCCACTCAACCGTAACGAAAGAAATGAGCAACGACAAGCGAGCGGAGAACAGCAGCAGCCCGCGGCTCGAGACGCATCGAGGGTTGCCGCCGAACATCTCCCGGCCTGAAGACCGAAAGGAGGGGAAGGCAAAGCTAAACTGGAGCGGCCGTACACAGAACAAACTTGCGTCGTGGCGCAGTCGATGAAGCGCGCGGCAAATAATCAGGCGGCCACTCCGCGGTGTGAACACAATCGAAGCAGAACGCAAACAAATGGCAGCACTGACATCACCGGTGGTCGAGACAGCGCCGGTGCTTGCCCGCGAAGAGCACGACACGAAGACAAAGGGGGCAGAGGGAGGGGGGGGGGGGCGCTGTAGCAGATCAAAGGTCCCTCTCGAAGTAACAAATGCCGCGCGCGGCCGGCCATCAGATGCAGTATACGCATCGGCGCTGACTGCCGCCGGTGCCAAGGTTATGCGCTATGTCAGTTTTGCCGTGCTCTGTTTCAGCTCTCGTGGAGGTTCTTTTTACTCTATTATCTACACTCTGCGGGTATGCATGCTTGCTTCGCGATTATTATTTTTTTTGTCCTCTTCCAATCGCTTTACGCTCTCCCTTTTCGTTCCCGCCACCGTTGGAAATGGGGATGGCAGTCTGCCACGCTTCGGGTTTCTCTTCACTTGATTCCTGCTAATGGCGGTGATGAAGGACGGAAAGAGAGAAAAAATCGTTCCGCTCCCGGTAGAGAGAGAAAAAAATCGTTCCGCTCCCGGTAATTTTCTGCAGGGGGAGAAGGAAAGGCAGACAGCCGGAATCTCTCACGCCTCACTCGTTCTCAATGGCGCCATGACACCCGTTCATTCGTGCCCGTTCATTGGCGCTGTTTCATTTCAGCTTTGAACCGTTAGGGGGATACGGTTTATAAATACCAGGACGGGCGCTCGTGTCCTGACGGTGTTTGGGTCTGCCACCGCTATCTGTGGTGAACGATAATGTTAATGCACCGGGCTACGGACTTGTGTGTAACCTTCAATCGCTACCTTTAACTTGTAACCTCTATGCGTATACCTTTATCTGTAACCTTTAAGAGAGAAGGAGATGAAGCACAGATGTGACAGTGGAGTGCCGGCAGAGCATCAGCAACGGAAGGGAAAAAGGGTACGTCAGTCAACTTTCCTATAGTCGTGCTGACCAGGGAGTCGTCATCAAACGATGTTGCGCAGACAGCATATGACCTCATCCATGGCTACCAAGCTAGTCAACTCTTGCCGCGGAAACAGTAGGCCTACTGCGAACTGTGCTGGACACACAAAGCTACAGGACGCAATTACAACTAAGATGTAGAGTCCTCACGGAGTCACCGAACCTTCTGTTCCACTTGGCGAAAAATAATCCACGCACATCTCGAAGACGAGAGCCGCCAAGGGTGCTATCGCGCATAAGTGGGAACGAGTGGCCGGTGCACCCCATCTAAAATGAAAAGTAGGTGAAGTGAGACTGAATGCACCCGTTTAGTCCTTACGACAAACGGTTAGACCGTGGGAAGACTTAACGTAACTGACTTTCCTTCGCTGATTAATGGCTGCTCTCCGAGGGACATTAATGGCTGCAGCTACGAGGCAAGTCCCCCAATGATCTAACCACTGCAGCAAATTCAGCGATTTGCGGCTCGGAATGTGGATGGCGGCTGGGAGTGGTTGGGATAGGAGAGAATTTAGCCCCAGGTGTTGAGGCGAAGAGCGAGTGCAGAGCTTCCACAGGCACATAAACACACGCAGACAGGGAAGTTCGACAGGAACTTTGGGTCGCACTTAGGCTCCCGAGGTACAGCCCGCGAAAGGGGGGTGCAAGTCCCCACGGAAAGCCGCACCGCGCTCAACGTCCCGCTTGGAAAACGCTGCTCAGACCCGCAAACAAGCTTCATACAGCGCCGACGTACCCACTCCCCCCTCCTTCCCTGCTTTCAGTGCCCCGAGGGTCCTAATTAGCCCGGTCTCGGATCGGGACCAGGAGGAAGGGGGGGGGGGGGGGGCAACAGATACGTAATTTCGTTTATCCCCCAGTGGCCTCCTCCTCCGTCTAAGCTCGGGCGCCGGTTGCGCTGGCCGTGCGCGTCTCTCTGCAAAAGGAGACGAGGAGACTAATTGCCAGCTTTAATCGATTGTCCGGCTAACTGGGCCGTGATTGGGTCGCACGCTGTGCCTCCTCATTTGTGCGCCACGGTCCAGGGCGCGATCGATGGCTGTCGCCGCCCCGCCGCCAGGAGCCCATGGGCCTCCGTCGGCGAACACTGTTGCGCATCGCGAAACGAGGACCAGGTATACGCGCCCGCCTTTCGAACAAAACAACAGTGCCCCCCCCCCCCCCCCCCCCCCCCCCGCACTGATTCCCCTCTCATCTCTCGCATCGGCCGTCAATTCGACAAAAGACCAAGCGCTGACAACATTTGTCTCGAGTCCGGAGAAACCACGGCGTCCACCAGGAACCGAGGAGTGTGCTGGTATACAGAGCTCCGCATCTTGGATAGCCGGTCACAGCCGATACAGATTTATTTATCGACGACGTATACAACAGATACATTGTGCGGCAGACAACGTATACGCAGTGTCAAAAATATACACCCCACAGCGTTTTGCTGCCGCGAAATGCCGCCTGTCCCGTTTCGCATCGGCAATATTCCAAATCTCTCCACTCAGAGAGCAACCCTTGCTCTCACCGCTTCAAAGCTCACGACTCTCAGCAATGGTGGATTGCCTCAACGGGGCCTATTAGAAGCAAAGCCATTTCGGGCTCTACATTCTTGACAAATGCTGTACGAGAGAGCCGCGTCGTGATCACGCGTAGAGCTCGGAATAGCCCAAAAAGCAACGCAGGGACTCATTTCAGAGACGGCATGAAATGGGTCCTAAAAGAAACACTACACAGCATAGCGACGTCGCGAAAGTGCCAAGTTCGCAAAAACCAAAAACGTTTTCTCCGCCAGTGCGATGCGTGAGAAACGAGGAAGCAGCGTGCATCTGTCGCCTTATAGGACCGTCCTTCGATTTCCAACAAACTGCACTTTTCGAGAGCAGTAACATGCGGACAGGCTGGGCAGATGCACCCGCAGCGACGCTGCACGAAGTGCACATACTTCGCTCCGGCAAGGGTTCGGCAGCTGCGCGCATGCCAGAAGTGAAATCCGCACCGGCATACCCGATGTTCGATCGGCAAACCAACGGACCTTCTTCCGCAGTGCCTATTGGCGGACTATACACCTCGGTGGTTTACGACGGGTCCCCCGGGGCCCATTCGCCACGCGAGCGCCAGCTGCGGGCTTTCCCGCCGGCCGCTGGACGGACGGAGAGGAGCCATCACGAGACATCCCAGGACACACGGGCAAGGCTAAGAAGACCTCGGCGAGACGAAGAGAGCGAGTCGCAGCACTTTGTCCCGCTAGTCCGATATACGCCAACGGAATGGCCCACGCACCAAGACGGCAGAGTTCGCGGCGGCGACATCTGTTCGCTTACTAGGGGACGAAGAAAAAAAAATGGCGGGGAGGGGAGGACGCAACGACAGCGCGGTGGGAAGACGCGCGTGCAGAGGTGAAACTAGAGGAGGAACAATATGGCCGCCGTGGAAACCGAGTGCGGCCCGGGAACGGTCGCACGCCAAAAAGCGTTGTCTGTTCGTTTTCTTAGTGGCGGTAATAGGAGCTGTCGACCTGAACACTACAAAACAACATGCACGATGCATGCCACACACGCCGGTGGTCTGTTCGCGGAGTCGAGAACGAAGCTACAAATGCACGCACCCCTGCAGAAGCCCTTCAGCCAATGGCGTCGACCTACTGCCGTGACGTCGTGGCAGTCACCTGGTAAGCCTCGGTATAATTAAGTGGCACGGGCTGGGGCACTGGCCAAACAAAATCCGAACAGAAAGAATTCCAGAAAGTAAGAACGACGTACGCAACTTCGCAAGAGGAAGCAACCTGGTAGCCGAGCATTCCAAAGACAACCGAGACAGCAGAATCGACTTAGAACAAACCACCGTTATCGGAAGAGAAACTAATCGCCGAAAAAGAGCTCTTTACTCGAATTTTGGCATACTCAAACTGCTCCAAACAACCGCGCGAGGGAATAAAGGAATACCGAAAGGAATACAGTGCTGTGCTATGCTCAAGTAGCGATTTTAGCGGCTAAGTACGCGCTTACAATGCGATCCCTCAAGTTCATCTCAGGACGCCCAGAACGCGATGCACATAGAATGGCACGACGCGCAGCTCTAAAGATGGAGCTTTCTAATCTTTGCATTTCAATACTGCCAACTTGTGCCGAAAGAGTGAAGCCTGAGGGCAGCTGCAGGGAAAAGCAATACCATCGCTTTCTCCGATTCCTTCCTACATCTTCATTATCAACCTGACTACGCCACTGCAGGGCGAAGGCCACCCTATCCCAGCTGCGGCCACCCTATACCGCCGCTTACCTTCTTAATCCCATTTACCCAGCTAACTTTCTGCCGCCCCCTGCAACGCTTGCCTTCTCTTGGAATAAACTCCGTTACCCTTAAGGACCATCGGTTATCTTGTTCTCCAATTACATTTCCTATATACTATATATACACACCCATACACATTCGAAAACCGGCGCACTGGCACCGAGATGACGAGCGTTACTTTTCCATGCAGGACGCCATGCTCCCTTTCGCCGAAACATACTTCGGAGGCAGTGTGTTCCGACAAAGCGAAAGAAATCAGTGGGACCGGCCACCGAAGCCGAACGTAACGGATTTCACTACGTGTAACAACTACTTCCCAGGCGAATTGTGCCGTCGTGTCCTTCGGTGAGACTATCAACACTTGCGCTGGGCACAACATGCGCCAAATCAAAGTCGTTCCAAAGCTAATTCCTTCACGCGACACTGACGAAGTAGCCCCTGCCACTGCCGTCCGCAAATAGTGCGAGCCGGATTTGGTCGCCCGTCGTTTTTTACACTCTACGCTGAGGTTCCTCACAAGTTTCATCATAAACATGCAGGGACCATATTATAATGGAGACAGAAAATGTCGCAGGTTGCACAGCGGTTCGTGCGCTACACATACGCGCTGCTAGGCCCTGGCCCGAGAGAGGTCGCACGTCTCAGCCTCCGCCACGGTTGCGCAAGCCGCCATCACGTGCAGTCACTGGTGCGGAACGACGGAGGGGTCATAACGGATCCACCAGCCGGCGCCACGCACCGAACACCTGCGGCGTCGTGCTTTCATCCGCTGTAGGGTTAAGACGACATCTTCCCAGTCACCGTATAGCGCTTCCTGTACACGCACCAAAACCAAACTACACAAAAAAAAGCGAAAGGAGAAGAAGACGGTGGTAGCCTGCAACAAACAGTCAGCCTAAAATGGAGAAGAGAAGTAAAGAAACCAGGAAACGCGGCCGGCGACGCGCCATTCAAAAGGCGCGCTTCGGAAGCGGTCCATCCGCGGCGTTTGAAGGAACGCGAGTGGGCGTGACCCGAGTGAGCCGAAGTCACCCCGAACGAAGAGCACGAGGACCACACACACTCACTCACGCACGCACGAACGCACGCACAAGTGTGCCCGCCTCGAAGCCCTTTCGGCGCAAGCAAGGCCTTTCTTCACTGATGGACGCCCGTATTACGGCAGGGAAGGTGGGGGGGGCCGATAAGAAATACGGCCAGCGCCGAGGAAAAAAGTAGTTCCTTTCATCTCTGGCGCGTTGTTGGAGCCGTGCACACGCATTACCTCCGACGGATGGCGGCAACTGCCGGCGCCGAAGAATTGTTCGAACAGCGCGACCCCGACGTCACAAGTGCCGTTGGGCGCATGGGATGAACGCCGAGGCTGTGGATATGGGATGAACGCCGAGGCTGTGGATATGAAAAGTGGGCGCGCGCCGACGCCCTTCCTCCATCGGTGAGAAAAGGGGAACAAAGACAAAAAAAAGTAAGCTCGCCACAACGATGGAGGCGTCAAACGGCCGCTAGCTCGACGGCACACGGGCCTTTTTTTTATTTCTTTATCACCTCACCGTTCGCACACGCGGCATCCCGAGACGCTACTGCGACCAAAAGAGCAGTGAGCGTACGGGCACGGGATCAAAACAGACGCCTCAAACCAACACCCTCTCAATGCTAAGGCCTCTCCACCGGCCGCGTGACGTCACGCCAAGGGACCGTGCAGGCCCCGCGCTCCGCGATTTCAGCGCGCCGCGCCCGTCTGCACTATTCGGGTACTGCCGTACGTAGCTGCCTTATAAGTGATTCCTTCATTTTCATTTTTGTCGTTGCTGCAGAAAAGAAATTCGCTAGTTTGTGCGCGCCTTAGGCTATCATTTTATCTGCTTTATATATTTTTTTTATTGCAGAACACCTTATTGTCAAGAAAGTTCGAGCTGCTAATACAGTTTTTTATAATAAACAATTTAGCATACGGCCGCCAATTTCGCATTATTGGTCATTATAATAAAAAATTGATTAGTTAATTTCAATTAATCATCTAATTATTAGGTTCTATCACGTACATGATGTCTGCCGTGCGGTAAAATCCATCCGCACAGACCGCACATGCGTATATCTAGTTGTTAAAGTAGAAGTTCGTGAACATTGAAAAAAAAAACACCGTCTACTGCGCATTGTGTTAGTTTTATTCTGTATTGTGTTTTGCTTAAAGCTTTCACACACAGCAATAATGACACTCACAATAATGTTGCGCTGTTGAGTATTTGTACAGCTAATCTGACCCTTACAATAAAAAACGACGAGACACCAGCAATGAAGTGTGCGCAAAGCATTTTTATTGCTTGGGAATAAAACTTACTTCTTCTTAAGCGTTGCTGCTTTCCGGGCTGCGGCCTTCTGCTGCGCATTGTCTTGTATGGCATCATTTCTTAGTTTGCAAAAGTTGTTTAGAACAACGTTGGTTGCAACGCGTACTACCAAGCGCAGGAGAGTTTGTGCAGTGTGGCCATTTTCACATGTCTCAATGTCGTGTTCGTCCAGGAGGGAAATCGTCTGTGAAATCACGACACCACGTTGATTTCTACAGGAGAGAAAATCTTCCGCGGTTGCTCCAAAAGACAACTTCTCTGCAACTAGTTTAGTCATCAGTACCATGTGAACTGTGCATGGCTGGGGAAACTTCAGCCCTCCTCTCGACAGGTTAGCTATCATGGCAGTATTTTCCGCTTCGATCTCTCGATTTTCAATCACCAATGTGCTGAAGCAATCAGAACATGAAAGCTTCTTTAAAGCAGCATGAGCAGCGTATCCTGCAATGTAGACAATAGCATCCATGTCAGAGTGGGCGTGTGTAATATCGTCGTCGCTGACAGCCACAGAAAAGTTGCATGGGACAAGATCCTCACTTACGTCTTCAAACTCTGTTTCCTCGCGTGGAAATGTCAAAAGTTTTTGAAGACGAAGCTTCTTCTCACATTCGTAGAGCTGACGCACGGAAATGTGGTACTGTGATCCTGCCAGCTGGCGGTAACGGCCGAACCGGTCTTCTAGCGCATCCGTCTGAAATTTGCCCAGCAGTACGTACTTGAAGTGAAGTTCTTCTAAGCAGTAGCGCGAGAGTTCTACCAGAGAATAGCATGTCAGTCGCAAAGCACTGTGAGTCTCTTTCGTCAGCGAGCCACTGGTGATGTTTATTCTTGCCCAAGCGTCCAACCAGTCCACAACGCCGCTCAGGAAAGCTAACTGTGTGTCATCAACAGACCTTACAGGGTCTTGCATGCTGTCCCTTAGCCTCTGGCCTTTGCAAGGGGTCTTAACATTGACTATTTGCCACCATGTGAGGATAACGTCAATGAAAAGAGCAGTCGACTCAGCTTGAGGAATCTTGAACGCGGAACCATGTGTCCTGAGGGCATTTGAAACAAACTGATTAATGACGTCGAGAGCGAGCTTTACATTTTGCCGCTCCATTGAGGTTGGATTCACGGCTTTTGCGTTCAGTCTGTAAGCAGCCTTCACAAGCGACGTCTTCTCTGAAGAATAAAGCTGCCGCACAGCTGCGAAAGAAGCAGCTTTCATACGAGGAGGCCCTTCGGGCATTGCTCCACTCAAGTCCATTTCAGGGAAATAGAGGCATGTTCCAGGGTTTTTCTGGTTAATCCAATTGTTCCTAATGCACTTCAAGAGATGCACAGGATCGACCACGTAGAAAAGAGGGCGAGCGTTATCGGCTGGATGGGGATAGACAATGCTCACCTGAGGACTTGTAGCAAATAACGACATCATCTTGCGGTTCAGAGCATTGTTGTCCGTTATCACAGCGATAATTTTGAGCCCCATTTTCTCAACATTAATGATTATGTTCTTAGCATGCTCGTGCAAAATTTCTGCGCTCAGTTTGCTCACAGGTAATATGTGAATGACGTCCTTGTTTGCAGAAAGGAGTGATTGTACCATGAACACATGGGCTGTTGTTGCTGGTTCCGTTGAATGAACCGACGATCCTACTATTGTGCCCCCTTTGTAGTCGAAGTATGGTTTTATGTGGATCTCATCGATCATCAGGGTCACTGTCTTCTCGTGGTCTTTCATTGATTTGACTCGTTCTCGGATGTAGGAGAGACAGTGCGGTTGATTTTGCTCCACAAGAGGGTCAGCTTTGTAATTTGAGCAAACACGGCGCAGTGTGGAAGGATGGGGCAGAATGATTCTTGATGCAGCTCTTGTGAAGTGATATGCGTGAGGAGAAATTGAATTCAAAATACTGGCGAATACCAGCAGCTCTGCGCTATACACATGCTGTTTCGCGAGGAGAAGCTCTATCTGCTCAACCAGAAATTTCAGCAAAGAAGACTGTTCTTTCGTCGTATCACTGTCCTCAATGAGGTCTCCAAGCAGTGAACCGACAAACTGCAATACTTTAGTATGTTTCGACTCTTTCGTCACCTCAGGTATATTATGCAAGCCTATCTCGAGTTCTTCTAGCAGCAAGGACAGGCTGGAGGTGTCGCATACTTGAGCTGGCAGAATCCTGCCTGAAGGAAGCGACAGAAGCTTCACTCCATTCAAGAAAACAGAAAGTGACAGATCAGGGAGAACTACCAAGGCGCATTTCACATTAGGTGAAGGATCATTCTCGATGAGAAGGAACCTAACGCACTGCTCATCGACAGAAACGGTCCAGAATTTCGTGTTGCAGATTCCAGGCAACTTAGATTTGAACTCCTCGTAAGATGAAACTTTGTTTCTTTTCTGTTCAAGCTCATTAGACTGAAGTGACTTCCTCATAGCCTCCTGCAAAGCAGCGTTTTCCCTTCTTGCTTTTTTCGTCTCTGGCGATTCACTCCGTCCAGGCGTTGAGGACAAGTATTTTGGGCAGTTTGGAAAAACAGAAGGCGCAGCATCAATCTTCAACTGTAGCCTGTCACGCTTCACCTCTATTATTTTCCCTGTCAGTTCATCTTGGTGTGACAACGTCGTAATGAAGTCGCCTGCGTGGAAGTGCAGTTCACACACCTGCACGAGAAAATGAAGCAAGGCCATTCGCCATGACTCTCCATTGCCTAAAACACTAAGTAAAAAGAGTCTGAATAGTGAACAGCTTTTACATATTTACACAGCTTTTACACAAGCCTTATGCACATCCACAGAACTAAATGCTTCCTGGACAATTCATACATAAGTGTAAGAAGTGATATCATTGCCTACAAAGACAGCATGCCTTTCCGGGAGCGACAGCTCACAACTAAGATAATTACCAGCGCCTATTAAGCAATATTTCAGAGTCTTACCCTCGAATGCTCTGTAGGTGTGAAATCCTTCCGTGGAATGGCTCGCAACCAGGCTTTTCTTCGTACTTCGTCTCTTGGGAAGCAATAAACACGTACTTTGGGACCATTCTGGTAGTTCCCGCGGCACCCGGGAACACAGCACCGGCCCATGTTTCACGAAGTTGCACTCGCTACACGGCAGGCAATCAGTTTCCCATTCGTGCGCTAGCACAGGTACGCACGCCACACAAGAAACGGCCACACGAAACAGACACAGCCGTGCGAGGAGCGAACGGAAATGCACCCAACGCCAGGCTGAAAGACTCAAGCAGCAGCTAGACGCTCACTGCAAGACTGCGTTCGTGTCTGTGCTTGCCCGGGCAAGCGCGAGCACATCGAGGGAGACAACCGAGCGGAGCGGAGCCGCGCTTGGTGAGCAGCCTGACCGGACACTTGGCGTGACGTAGCGCGTGTGGAAAGGAGGGCCTGGAGAGGCCTGAAGAAAGTATTTAGAGGGTGTTGCTCAAACGGACGTCTCGCCCTCGCCACTGCGTGAGGCGGCGGCGAGACCTACCGTGTCGAGACACTTCTCAAAAACGAGTGAGCGAAACGCGGAAGAGAGAAACTCGAGCGGTGAAAATGATCGACCAAAATGGTCCGGCGGAGGGCAGGCAACTGAGCGCACGCATACGCCACAGCCGATAGTGAAAGGCAGGAAGACAAAAATATGAAGGCAACGAACTTGGGGGCGGGGGATGGAAAAGAGGGGTGCGGACCACGGCAGAGAGAGAGAGAGAGAGAGATGGTCATATGCAGTTTAGAAAGGAAGGCCGCGTAGATATATATACACACACAACTACCTCCCTCCGCGGTCCTCTTGAAGCGGCAACACCCTCGGAGGACCATTAACGCCTCGCCCAGGTTGAGGGGAATCGTTTCGCTCATTCCCTCCCCGAGCCGACTCACGACGTCGCCCGCAAATGTGCGGTAATGAAACGGAGTGCCCCTCGCTCTCCGCCAAAAGCTCGAAAGGCGCCGAACGGTGGAGGCTTCCAGATGAAGTGCGCGCAGGCCGACATGGCGGCCGCTGCGTTTAAACTGCGCGCACTTGGGCTAGAACCTCCCTACCTGAAGGTAGTAAACTATAGTCCACAGCGGGAAGAAAAAAAAGAAAAAAACGAATTAGTGCAGGCACCTCTCGGACATTACGACTGTGAGAAAGAGTTCAACAGCAATGCTCTCGAACAGTGGAGACAAGAAAAAAGAGAGAGAGAGAGAAAAAAAAAGAAAGACACGTCCATAGCAGAAACGCAAAGCAACCATGTCTGCGAGCCGTCGACCGTCGAAGTGAAAGGATACGTGCGCGCGGATACGGAAACGACACAGAACGTATGATGACAGAAACACGGACGATCACTAAACGAAGACGAGGGAAGAACTGCGCCACAAGAGTGAGTGAGCGAGTGATAAACATGTATCACTAAAGGGAGGGTGTCGGGGTTACGAAGTGCCCTCAGTCCTCTTCACGTGCCCTTTAGCCTGAAGCACGAACGTTGTAGTTAAGGCTCACTGCATGTCCTCAACGACTTCGAGCTCACCCCAGTACGCTCGTCCAAGTCCTAGGCGGGGAGGAAGGGTCCAGGGTGACCGAGGCGCCGGGCGGGAAGCACGCTACCGATCACAG
This sequence comes from Amblyomma americanum, assembly GCA_030143305.2. NCBI lineage: Eukaryota > Metazoa > Arthropoda > Arachnida > Ixodida > Ixodidae > Amblyomma > Amblyomma americanum. The sequence goes on from JARKHS020015073.1 coordinate 20,557, forward strand.
TACATGCAGCCTGAAGGGCGGAGTGCGCTGACCACTTTTTCATGTCAACTCTCTTGACGGCAGCTTCTACAGGCAGCAGAGTCAGGGCAAGAGCAGCAGTGAGAAGGAAGGACCTCAGAAAAGGATCTGTGGGAAGGAGGAGGAGGATGCGCACGTTCTCAGCGCAGAAAAGGACAAAGTTAACAATGGTGTTCCTTTTTTTTCTTTTTTTCAGGGAATTTTCTGTGCAAGATTGGGCCTGAAGGGAACCCTCGCGATGCTCCAGGGAACTGGAATTTTAAGAATTACAAAAAAAAAAATAGCAAAACTTTTTCGTGCACGTTCCCGGCGAAATTCCTGCAAGATGGTTTTCATTAATACAGACGATCGAACAGCAAGTATTAACGAAACAATTGCATAAAATCACCTGAGAAAAATAGAGCGATTTTTAAAACTATCTGCAGGGAAGAAAGTGATCAAACTAGGGATTTTTCGGGCCGTTTTGGTCGCGGCATGAAACGTCAATAAAACGGGCTGAATGGGGAGGTGCGGATGCAAAGGTATAAAGACAAAGATATACAGATAAAAGAAAACGCTAGGGGAGCGAAAAGCCCAGAGCGGTGGGCAAATGCAAACATCTTTATCGCCACTGGAAAGAAAGCGTGAGAGACGGTCACCTTCACAGGGGGCACCTAACAGAAAATGAGATAGTCCCAGGCAAAAAGCCTGCGCACAAATAAATGCTAACCCCAAGCCTTCATCAGTTAAGGGTTGCTGGCTCGGAGTGTCGCCTGGAGGGAAAAAAGACGCCGTAACCGGGGTGCATTATTCCCGCCCTTTTTTTATTATTATTAAACGAGACCATGTGAACAAGCGACTGCGCTTATCGACGCGTCAAAGGGGTAAGTCAACCCAGCTGTCACCCTGTCACCCAGACTGATCAGCAGTCGAGAGGGCGGTGTGAAAGCAGTAGAGAGAACGCAAACATCACAGGGAGACAACCAAGGTCTCTGGCGCTGTGATTACTGTCAGGGGAATACGTATAGAAACAGAAATGCTTACTTCTCCATGCACAAAAGTGTGGATCTGAATAGAACCCCAGCTACTTCAAAACCGAAATTCAGCGGCGAACGGTGTAATGACAGGCGCAGCTGCTATACGCTCTGTCTTGTCATAATCTGAAGTAGTGTCTGAAGCTACGACTGGCTAAGAGGCGTTAGAGAAGGATGACGTCACGGAACCCTCAACCATGACCCTAAAGGCCGTCGGAAGCTTCACAGGCTTCGCGTGACACAATCGCATGGCACTGCAGGTTCATATGACATCGACCTCACACGAAAAAAAAAAAAATAACGACAACGGCAGATCGGGTGTGGTTCAGCGCAGGCAACCACTGTATCCACTGGAACAAAGACTAGGGTCCAGGTAAGCAAATATATAGGGGTCCAATATTTGCTCTGTTACAAATAATTGGAAAACAGGAGCCGCCGAAACGCGATTTCGATCGACTACGCGTTCCAAGGGTCGGAGTACTTGTTCCTCAGTAAACCAATGCAGGCTGCAATCCGAGTACAGCGCCTTTAAATATGCTTACGTCTCGATAGTTCGACTGCGCGCAACTTATCACGCGATATGCTGTTCGGCCGCCCAGCGTGTCAGGCTTCGTTGCTTTCCGCCGTAATACAACTACACCACCTTAAAAGGGGCTTAAAACAAAAACAAAAACGTAGCTGAGCAAAAAGACCACACGCCCCGTTCGGCAGACGTGGAGAGCCTCATTACAAAGACTACGCTTCAGGAGACCAGCGCTGCACTCCACGTAGACAAAAAATGAACGGAAAGAGAAATAAAAAAGTAGCGGCCACCTTGACGTCGAGATGTCCTCCGAAGCATAAGGGGGAAACAGGCGGGTCGAGAAAAAGCTTTGTGTCGGCGCCCTGTTGCATCTGGGTTGCAAGCCCCAAGGGTAGCGTTGGCCTGGCGGCCTGGGGCAAAGCTGGAAACATCCGAAGGTCCCGGCAAAGGATGAGTCGACTGGCAACAGAACAACTTGTTTATTCTGGCATCGCAAAAGAGCAGCCGGTCAGGGCGACCACGTTACTCGAAGGAAGGAATCGAAGGCTCTCGTTGGCGTCCGGGGCAGCCCCCTTTATACCCACGGAGTCGAGGGCAAGAGGGAACGGCTTGGGAAGAGTCATCCGATACGGCGACGCTTGAACATGTTCAGGCGTGACGGGCGCGTCCGCCAGGCCGGCGCCGGTCAGACCTCCTCGCCTCCCAGTTGGAGAGCTCCTCTCCCCGGCTGCCGCGCTTTGACAAGCGTGGGCAAAACATGCACACACACAAACACGCACGCACGACGACACGTGGCACTGAAACCTGCCTGGACGCGCTTGGCGGGAGGCGTTGCGGCAGCGATGAACGAAGCCGCGGCATCCGGTGCATCCGCGCCGGCTATACCGCGCGCTGTAGGCGAGACGTAACAGACCGCCCCGCCGGGAGAAGGAGATCCCGATGGTCAGGGGACTGCATCCGCTGTCCAGAGGGATGTCGCTCGATGATGCTCATAATCGAAACCGATCGTCCCTCGACGTTGCTTGAGCGCAGCGCACAGAGAAGGCCTCGTTCTCGGGTTCAGGATCACATAGGACACTGCAAAGTCACTTCGGGAGAGTTGCCATTTTTGTGCTCGTTCCCAGCAAGCGTTAGAACTACGCCGAAACGCAACCGCTCAGTCAGCAAGCACGAGACAACCCTCACTAAGCTCTGCCAGGCTCTTTCCCCTTTTATACTACTGCCTAGTTCCTTACAGTAGTCAAGCAGCACTCAGAACGCGTCCACAAATTGGAAAATTGCACTAGAAAGCACATAATCACTTTGAAACACTAAACAAAAGCAATATGTTAAAAATCCTGCCTCAGGAAGAAAACATCAGTAACCAACAACTTTGAGGCGGATTCCCACGTTAGGGGCTTCGACTTAAGCCATCGGCGTTACCGTTGAGACTCCCCTTTTTGTAACGCACCTCAAAGGAATATTGTTGCAAAGCGAGGCTCCAGCGCAGGAGGCGGCCATTTTTGGGAGATATGGTCTGCAGCCATTGGAGAGGGCAGTGATCCGTCTCAATGATAAACCTCGATCCGGCTAGGTAGCATGACAATTTCTGAACGGCCCACACGAGACACGCACACTCTTTCTCGGTGGCGCTGTACGCCTGCTCACGACAGGTCAGCTTACGACTAGCATACAGGACGGGGTGTTCCACTTCTCCATTGTCCCTTTGGCACAGTACAACGCCCATGCCTCGCTCACTAGCATCGCACTGAACAACGAACCCTTTTGTGTAGTCTGGCGATCGTAGCACAGGCTGGCTTGTTAGGGCGCTCTTTAGGGCGCTGAAAGCTCTTTCCTTGGTCTCGCTCCAGACGACTGTTTGGGGCTCTGTTTTTCTTAGAGCATCCGTCAGGGGAGCCGCGATATCGGAGTACCTGGGAATGTACCTCTGATAGTAGCCGGCGACACCCAAGAACGACCGAATATCGGTCTTCGTGCGCGGTTGCGGGAAGTCTCGCACAGCGGCCACCTTTATTTCAGAGGGGCGGCGACGACCCTGTCCAATCACGTGACCGAGGTAGACAACCTCGGCCTGTGCTAATTGGCACTTGGGAGCCTTGACTGTCAAGCCCGCTTCGCGCAGGCGGGTTAGCACTGCCCGCAAGTGTGCCATATGCTCAGACCAGGATGCGGAGAATATCGCTACGTCGTCTAAATACGGTAAAGCAAATTCTTCCTGTCCCCGCAACACTTTGTCCATGAGGCTTGAAAAGCAGTATGGCGCGTTCTTCAAACCAAAACTCAAAACTTTAGGACGGAATGTTCCCATTGGTGAAATGAACGCCGCATACCTACTAGCCTCCTCTGTAAGTGGAACCTGCCAATAACCCCTGACAAGATCTAGGGTGGAAATAAACTGAGCGCTACTAACTTTCTCAAGGCGCTCCTCGATGTTAGGGATCGGATAAATTTGATCCTTAGTGATGGAATTAAGCCTGCGGTAGTCGACGCAAGGACGAGGTTCCTTGCCCGGTACCTCAACTAAAATCAAAGGGGAGGTATAATCACTCTCACCCGCCTCAATAACTCCGAGCTGTAGCATTTTCTTTACCTCAGCCTCCATAATATCTCGCTGGCGGGGTGACACCCGGTACGCCTTGGATCGTACTGGCTCTGGCGAGGTAAGTTCTATATCATGAGTAAGGACAGAAGTCCTACCAGGCCTCTCAGAGAACTGACCTTGAAACTCTTGTAAGAGTTGGTGTAGTTCGGTTTTCTGCTCAGCTGACAGCGGTGCTTTAATGATTAAGTCACTAATGACCTGATCAGTGTCTTCCCTGTTCGTCACTGAGCCTAGTCCCGGAAGCTCGACCGGAAGCTCTTCTAACTTTCCCTTGTCGGGCATTTCCTCTCCAGTACCTGGTGCCTTAAGCGCTACAGGCTCAATTTTATTCAGTTCGGACGTGCTCTGAATATCAGCTTGCTGCGCCTCCGACCTTTTCTCATTGTTCGACAACGTCGGCCCCGCAACTACCGCCTTTGCAGCGAGCTCCCGAAATCTCGATCTGGTTAAGGCCTGAACGCTAGCCTCACCAAACAAAAGACCCTTCTCGCGCAGGAGGTGATCGGACCGGTTCGAAAATAGGTACGGGTACTGGGGGGGCAGCATAGATGACACTGCGGCCTCCGTCTCAATTGCTCCGAAAGGTCCTTCAATAACCACTTTTGCTACGGGCAGACACACGCTGTGAGCTTCCACGGCTTGCTTGATCCATGCGCACTCGCCCGTGAACATATCGGGTTCTACGTAAGAGGGGTGAACTACATCCATTGTAGCTGCGGAATCACGAAGCACTCGGCACTCTTTCCCGTTCACGAGGAAGTCTCGCATGTAAGGCTCGAGAAGCTTCATGTTCTCGTCAGTGCTACATAATGACAAACACACGACTTCTCTTTTTGTTTCTGGACACTGCGCCGAAAAGTGACCCGGCTTCTGGCACGTATAACACACGCGCGCTTGCCTCGCCTCGAACCGCTTTCTGCGTTCGGCTTCGGCTGCCGCCGTCTCCTTACGTTCGGTCGGACTGCTTTCACTCGCATCCGCACTACGCGTGTCCCCCCTTGCTCTCATGGGTGTGAACTTCGGCCTCTCAGACTTGGAGCCAAATTCACCCTTTTGACCGTCCTTAGCTCCGCGAGCCCGACGCGTCACAAACTCCTCGGCTAGCTCGGCGGCTTTAGCCACTGTACTAACGTCTGGCCTATCCAAGACCCAGTACCGCACGTTCTCAGGTAACCGACTATAAAACTGTTCCAGCCCGAAACACTGCAGAATTTTCTCGTGGTCACCAAACGCTTTCTCTTCTTTGAGCCACTCCTGCATGTTTGACATAAGCCTGTAGGCAAACTCTGTATATGACTCATTTCTGCCTTTTTCATTTTCCCGAAACTTCCGACGGAACGCCTCCGCTGACAGCCTGTACTTTTTTAGCAGACTTGATTTCACTTGGTCGAAATCCTCTGCCTCCTCTCTCTTCAAGCGAGCGACTACGTCGGCCGCCTCGCCGGGTAACAAAGTGAGCAAGCGCTGTGGCCACGTTTCCCGAGAGAACCCCTGCTTCTCGCACGTTCGCTCAAAGTTAACCAGGAACAAACCAATGTCCTCTCCAAGCTTAAACGGCCGCATCAGGTCAGTCATTTTGAACGATACCCGTTCTCCTGCACCGTGTGCCTGACTTCCATTACGAGCGCGTTCCATCTCTACCTCGAGACGCTTCATTTCTAAAGCGTGGTCGCGCTCTTCTTTCTCTTTTTGCTCTTTACGTTCGCGCTCCTCTTTCTCTTTTTGTTCTTTCCGTTCGCGCTCGTCTTTCTCTTTTTGCTCTTTACGTTCGCGCTCGTTTTTCTCTTTTTCTTTTTGTTCCCTCTCCTCAATGGTCTCAAGGCATTCCGACAGCTCGTCATCCTCAGCCTCCAACTCAAGAATAGCCCTTAGCAGTTCTGGTTTTCTGAGTTTGTCTGAGACATCCAGACCCAACTCTCTTGCAAGCTCCAGCAATTTCGGTTTGCGCAACGACTTCAAATCCATGGCTGCTCCGAATGCTGCTTTCTCTACTGCCTACTATTGTCTTGCCGCAAACTAACCCGGCAGCAACGACAACACAATTACCAGCTCTGTTTCTGACACTAACAAAAGCCTGGCAAAACTCAGAAGAAGAAAGTCCCGCACTCACCAAACCTCGCAGCCAAGAATTCAGCGCAGTCGTTCCGCTGCAGGCAACCAGTCATCACACAGGGCTCGTTGCACTGCTCCCGGATGGTCGTTGTGCTGCTCAGCATACAGTTGAACGCATATCTTCGCTGCTGGCCTCCGTTGTCGGGATCTCACCGCTGGCAACCAGTTGTTGCATTTGGGTTGCAAGCCCCAAGGGTAGCGTTGGCCTGGCGGCCTGGGGCAAAGCTGGAAACATCCGAAGGTCCCGGCAAAGGATGAGTCGACTGGCAACAGAACAACTTGTTTATTCTGGCATCGCAAAAGAGCAGCCGGTCAGGGCGACCACGTTACTCGAAGGAAGGAATCGAAGGCTCTCGTTGGCGTCCGGGGCAGCCCCCTTTATACCCACGGAGTCGAGGGCAAGAGGGAACGGCTTGGGAAGAGTCATCCGATACGGCGACGCTTGAACATGTTCAGGCGTGACGGGCGCGTCCGCCAGGCCGGCGCCGGTCAGACCTCCTCGCCTCCCAGTTGGAGAGCTCCTCTCCCCGGCTGCCGCGCTTTGACAAGCGTGGGCAAAACATGCACACACACAAACACGCACGCACGACGACACGTGGCACTGAAACCTGCCTGGACGCGCTTGGCGGGAGGCGTTGCGGCAGCGATGAACGAAGCCGCGGCATCCGGTGCATCCGCGCCGGCTATACCGCGCGCTGTAGGCGAGACGTAACAGCCCTCAGAAACGGAGGGAATTGGGGGGGGGGGGGGGGGGGGGGGACAGTCTCGCTTTGCCACGTGCGCTATTAAGCCCCGAGCAGAATAGGCACGAGAAAATAAAACGCTAAAGAATGAAAAGTCTGCGATCAGTTATGCAAACGTTCTTTCCTTCGTAGACAAGAAGCCGCACAACCAGAAGCCTGGCGCGGTACTTTTTTCCTCTCTTTTTTTCTTTTGGTCCCAGAATCCGAGCACCAGAAAGGCGAGACAGACAGAAACTGCCTAGGAAATGCGTATTCGCTGCTCAATTAAGGCAGCCGCACAAGGATCGCCAGATACAAGCGAACAGCGACACATCGCTGGCGCACAATCAGTGCGACGGCGGCAATTCCGTGCAGTGGCAGGATACGAGCCAGCACTGCGCGTAGAATTGGCGAGAGCCCGATGCTGCTTTCGATCCGCGCACGTCCGAATTGCAGACACAATTCAACGCAGCGCAGGAACGGACCAGCAATGCACGGAACTAGCTGGTAGCCACACACGCTGCCTTCATGCCTAGAGCATGCAAATTGCGCCCCCTGTTTCCATCAACAGAGCGATGCCAGGCGCTATTACACGACGCGGCCGCGCAGTTAAGTAGGAAGGAGGAGCCCGGATGGGAACCGAGCTCAAGGACAAGTCAGCGTAACGACAAAAGCCCGCCGCCTTCGTTTTGTTTACTTGCATCACTTTGCGTTCTGCTGCAAAGAGGAATGCACTAAGCGAATGAGGTCTAGCCTGTCATCGTAACAGGCCGCTAACTGTCTGCAGTGCCAGTACAAACTGCACTACAGGTTTATATGAAAACATGCGCGCGCTGTTCGCGAGAAAGTCTGTAAACTGGATACCAGAAACAGCGTTCCGCGTATACTTTCAGTTCTGTGGCGTCAATTATTTTCTACAGTTGCGGCCCAAACTGCAGCACCACTGCCGCGTACGCAGCCGAGACTTGGCCTACATTTTTTTTTCTTTACATTTCGGGGGAGGAGGGGCGGAAATCGTCGTTAAGACAGAGTACCCTACATACATTTTTCTTTTTCTGCGTCACACTTCGCACAACCCCGCCGGCGAGTACTTCCCTGTAAAAGCGTTGAGGCTTCCACTTCGCAAACAATCATCGTACCTAACACATTTCTTTCCGTTTCGCCATTTCGACCAGTGGAGCCAGCCCTATTGTCTGTGCCGTGAAGCGTACCCCGAAAGCCACCTACGCAAGAAATGTGTGAAATTAAGGGAAGACAGCGCTAAAGCGAAGCAGTCAACACTGCCTACAGCATTCTGAAGAAAGACTTCGGGGAGACCACCCCTTGCAAAAAAATTCTTAGTCTATAGACTGTCCATAGACTTATGTCTATAACGTGTACAGACTGGCTATAGACAAACCCTAGGGAACAGTCTCTAGGCAATACAAATCCTATAGACAATCTATAGATTTATGGCCATACTTTTTATTAGACTTTTGTCTGTAGACAGTCTATAGACTATGAATAGACAAAAATAAATATCTACACGAAGGCAATAGAGTCTATAAGAAGTCTATAGACTGTCTATAGGCCATTTTTATAAGCCAAGCAGCCAAAGAAGACAGACGCCGACAAGCCCGAAGACGACCCATAAAACGCGAGCTCTTCCGCCGAAGACAAAACGCCGGCCGTCGAGCTAAAAGCGCACCAAGCTACCTCTCTCCCTATCCCCCTCCAAAACAATACCGGTGCGTCTCGCTTTCACCGCTTCTCGTCTCCGTTTCGTGGACAGGCTTTGTGGGCTCTGCCGAACGGTGATTGAGAGACGACTGCGATGTCGTCAGCACAGCGTAACTCTTGTGGCGTTGTTACGACAGCGCTCGCCTATCTGCGCTCTCGGCGAGCGGTAGCGAGGATGACAACGGGGCAGAGAGACATCCGCCAGCAGTCGTAAACGGAGGAGACAGTGGCGCAGGTGCGTTCTCGGCTTACCTGTGTGCGTGGGTGTGCGCGCGCCGGTCTCTCTCTCTCCCCTCCCGCGGCGAGTGTTGCGCAGCAGCTTTTTCCGAAGAAGCTCCTCTCCTCTGTGTCAAAAAGAAAAAAAAAGAGAAAGGAGGGAGTCATTACAATGAGCGTTGTGGAAAGCACAGCACACGTGGAAAGAAAAGGCAGCGAAACCGCGTAAGCGCACTTCCCACCCCCCCTCAGAAGACAAAATCGATCAGAATCGGGTAGCAATCGAACACGCCCGTGCGCATCACTCGGGGACGAGCAGCGAACAAAGGAACCAGGACACAAGAGTGGGGGCATCCGGCAGGGGGGCCCGTGAAGTGAGCGCGGAACTACACGGCCAGGCGGCTACGAAGGGATCAGTACTGCGGAGGCGCACATGAACGAATCGTTGCTGTGCGGTTTTAAAGCGAAAGCTTTATTGGCCGCAAACTCGCGATTTCGCCGTGGCGGTCCTCCATCGAGGCGCGTGACGTCACAACGCGCGCCTCGCCGCGGAAGGTTACTGTGCTTCGCGCGCTCGCCGCGCCATCTGGCATGACGTCACACCGCGCCACTCGCCGCCGTTTGGTAGGACGTGACACCGCGTTCCTCGTTGTTGCGCTCGCCTCCACTCGCTTCGACAGCTGTCGCATACGTGATAAGAGTTCACAGGACTGAAAAGGAGAGCTGGCGTGCGCCGGAACCACAGTTGAGGCGACAGTATGGACGGCGACAATTCTGATAAGCTGGAGGAGGTGGAACGACATCGACAGCGGAACGAGTTGAAGAGGAAACGAATCGCCCAGGAAACAGACGAACAGCGCGCCGAACGACTGGCTAAACGCCGCCGCGAGACAGGCACGTTTAACGTCCGGTGTCTCGACCGCTAGCAGCAGCGACAGCAGCCGGAGGAGAGACCCGAGTCCTGCATCACTGAAGACGGCCCGTGATGAACGATGGAATGCGACCAAGAGACTTCAGCCGCGGGTTCAAGAAACCGAAAAACAACGTGCCGTTAGTCCAGTGAATAGGCGTAAGAGTGACGCGACCTTTTCAATCCTTGGATAGCCTCGGTGCTGAAATCAAACATGGACCTACAGGTCACACTGGACGTTTATGCCTGTCCTTCATACGTTGTGGAATATGTGAACAAGGCCAACCGGGGAGTTTCACACTTGCTTTCGCTACATATATCCTGGCATAGCCGAGCGAAGTCACAGCCACTTTTTTCTTTAACGCCTTTTACAGCCTCTGAAAGTGCCTTTCGCGCGCGAGGGAGCGCACGTTTCAATGAAAACAACTCAGACACGTAATAAGCCTGGTCACGTCAGGCAAGGCTCGGTACGGTCGCCAAAATAAGATCAAGGCGTAGACAATGGAGGCACCGCAGTAGCACGCAGTGTCGGTAAAGGCCACTGTGTGTTGGTGCGCAACCAACCGAACATGGAATCAACACTGTTACCCCAACAGACCATCGGTCATCGGTTACCAGTTCTCTGTCTGTGACGCGTCAAAGTGTTTTATTTAGGCAACGCAGGCGTACAGTTTGTCTTTGGGGAGGGGGGGGGGGGGGGGGGAGGGCGGGCAGACAAAACGCAGTTAAATGCACGACGAAGAGTCTGGCCCCTTCTTGCTCCCACTGAGGAGCAATAAAGGGGCATTTCTCCCGTTCAATTCTGCTATACGATATAATATGAACTCTGCTTCTATGCTACCAAACGACAGTTTCAAGTTCAATACAGAAGTCACCAGGTTCGCTGCTGCAATCAAACCGCAGCTGTTCCCGTTCACACTGCAGTTAACCGCACATTAGGGAAGACTAACCGCATACAGCGTCTGACAGCTACTAAGGCTGTCTTACAGCGAGACCGTCACGCTCGCCACAGCCGCGGAAGATGGCACGAGCGCTCTGTCTCGCCACTCATGACCTTTGTTCAGTCGGTCGAATCGGCCTTTAGCCCAGCGGCCGAGGCAAACACGCACGGCGCTGTACGCTTCCTCCGACGGGGCGCCACACAAAGGCCGAACCGCTCACGAAGGCGCCGTTCGGGGCGCAAAAACGGCCCCGCGTGGCGGGTTATCGCCGGGGTGATCCCCCATTCGCCGCAAGCGCGCGCTCCTTTCGACGTACAACATCTCGGCGAGAGGCGCGACCCACTGGGGCAGGGTGAGCCGTTCATCACCGCAGCCTCCGCTGCATAGGAGCAGTGGCGCCGAAAGGCGACGCGCGTCAGAGCGCGCGCCCATTGTCGGTGGCGGCGGGCCGAAAAAGACAGGGGACGCCCTTATTCGCCGCACGATCACCGCCGACCGGACCTTATAGGCGTATACGCACATACAGGGCCGCTCGAATCTTCGGGGAGAAACAAAAAAGAAAAAAAGTTACGATACAACGCGGAAGACTACCTATATACGGCAACACGCGCCGCGCACACATCGTATACTTCGCAGGGCGATGCCAAAGCACGACCGCAAAAAAAAAAAAAAGGCACGGGACCAGACAACAAAGGCGCGCGGCGGCGTTTCTGCCACGTATATGAACCCCAGGAGAAACGCCGCCGCAGAGGTCAGCGGGACGCGGAAGAGCCGTAAAGCAACGCAAACGTCGACGGGGCGCGCGCACACACACGTAATGCGTGCCGGCGTGGGCTGCCAGCGCGAACGACAGCGCGCGAAAGGGCACAGCTATAGCAGCCACCGGGGCTATCGCGTGGCAGCTGACAGCACACGCGCTACGCACACAGTGGCCTCCCCTCACCCCAACAATACCACTGCGCATGCGCAAGAGGGGTCCGGTAAACCTGTATACGTCACCGCTAGTACGTCTCCGGTATGCTGAAAACGTCTTTTAACAACACCGACGGAGACTTTTATTGCGAAAGCAATACTGCTCGAGGTTTCCGTTCTTGGCCGTCGTCCCGGAGAATCCACCATTGACCTTTAGCGTGACCTATGTGTGGCGTCATACCAGCTGTGGAAAAGCGAGGCCCCAACTCGGCTCGTCGCAGTCAGTCGTCCCAGCGAATCCTCCACGCGCCGCTGCCGTGGGGGAGGCGCTCGCTGTACGTGACGTCATGCCAGCTGTAAAAGCGCCCCCCCCCCCCAACTCGGCTCGTCGCAGTCGTCCCAGCGAATCCTCCACGCGCCGCTGCCGTGGGGGAGGCGCTCGTTGTACGTGACGTCATGCCAGCTGTAAAAGCGGCTCCCCCAACTCGGCTCGTCGCAGTCGTCCCAGCGAATCCTCCACGCGCCGCTGCCGTGGGGGAGGCGCTCACTGTACGTGACGTCATGCCAGCTGTAAAAGCGGCCCCCCCCCCCCCCAACTCGGCTCGTCGCAGTCGTCCCAGCGAATCCTCCACGCGCCGCTGCCGTGGGGGAGGCGCTCGCTGTACGTGACGTCATGCCAGCTGTAAAAGCGCCCCCCCCCCAACTCGGCTCGTCGCATTCGTCCCAGCGAATCCTCCACGCGCCACTGTCGTGGGGGAGGCGCTCGCTGTACGTGACGTCATGCCAGCTGTAAAAGCGCCCCCCCCCCCACCCCCAACTCGGCTCGTCGCAGTCGTCCCAGCGAATCCTCCACGCGCCGCTTCCGTGGGGGAGGCGCTCGCTGTACGTGACGTCATGCCATCTGCAAAAGCGGCCCCCTCAACTCAGCTGGTCGCGATCGTCCCAGCGAATCCTCCACGCGTCGCTGCCGTGGGGGAGGCGCTCGCCCTGCGTGACGTCATGCCAGCTGTAAAAGCGGCCCCCCTCAACTCAGCTGGTCGCAGTCGTCCCAGCGAATCCTCCACGCGCCGCTGCCGTGGGGGAGGCGCTCGCTGTACGTGACGTCATGCCAGCTGTAAAAGCGGCCCCCTAAACTCAGCTGGTCGCGATCGTCCCAGCGAATCCTCCACGCGCCGCTGCCGTGGGGGAGGCGCTCGCTCTACGTGACGTCATGCCAGATGTGGAAAAGCGGGGCCCCAACTCGGCTCGTCGCAGTCGTCCCAGCGAATCCTCCACGGTATGTCGGATGATGTGTATAAGGCGAAGCTGCAACGATGTGCTGCAGCTAAGAAGCGGCGGCGTGCGGAAGAAACGGATGAAGAGCGTGAACAACGTTTAGCTAAACGGCGTGCATATTCTAGTCGTTATGGCGAGCGCGAAAGAGACGCAACAGCGACAGAACGAAGCGAGCAAGAGACAACGCGCTCAAGAGACGCCAGAAGAACGCGCCGCAAGACGCGAGAAGCGTCGTAACGCAGATGCGGCTCGAAGAAGTGCCACGTCCCGTAGTGACTCTTCAACTGCGGAAGAGACCGCTTTGAATTCTCGAGAGCGTCGGAGTGAGACGCAGCGTAGGCGACGTGCCAAGGAAACGAAGCTTTCGCAATTCAACTAGGGTTAACCAGAGCTGAACCACAGCCAATTTTTTTTTAATGACATACACACGCAAAACTCCGCGCGCAAGACTACACGAATGACTTCTCGCCGATTCCCCCTCCCCTTAGAAGCCCCTGTATTGTATCTGCTTCCTCTTCTTTATCTTCCAAAGTTGCGCAGCATCAGATCGATAACCCATTCTCACACCCACGCGACCAAGCATGCGCAGTACCCGGTTAGACAGACGCAGGCATACTGCACGCCGGGGTTCGAAGAAAGCGGCAGCGGAGGATCAATTTCTACCACCAGGGCCTCCCTTCCCGAGACACGGACGACGACATCCCCAATGTTACTCTCCAACGCAACGCGACCGCGCTAGCGCGAGCACAACCTGCGATACCGCGCTTTTATGAACTAAAGGCGCAGCTGCTCTGGCTAACAGCCGCGCTGCACACTGGCACTGCGGGTGTGAGCCAAAAGGTACAGCCGCCGCAGGACACCCTCACCGTGCAATTGCTTTCCTGCCCCCCCCCCCCTGCTGCTTTTGATTCCCGTCTTGATTCACTACCCTTTTAATCCCCCCGCCCCCGCCCAATTGAGGTGAAACGACGGTGACATCATTGAAACAGATAGTTGCATTCACAGCGTTCCCCCACCTTTCACCATCAGCCAAACTATTTATTCAGACAACGCCAATACAGCTGTCTACCATCATCAACAACCTCCACTGAAATCAGGGAAGGATTTATGGGCCTCTCTCCTAGGGGGCGGTTCGGAAGAACAAGACTTCCCGCGTCGAAAAACTGCGGATTTTCGTGTCGTTAATTTCGAATGAAAATTTCTCTCCGAGGGGATGCGACCACCACCGCCCCCCGCTCACTCTTAAAGAAGTATAGACACCTAACTTTGGTGGCACGTTTTCTTCTCTACAATGATGCGGAAGACATTACTACGCATGAATCACCACGTGAAATTCGCCTACGACCGCTAAATAATTTATAATCGAATTTTTTGTCACGTTGTTTCGGTTTCAACAGCCGAACGATGGCTGTGAAGTCAGAGTGCTTTTGAGTGACGTGAGGCATGGAGAAACATCCGTATAGTCGCTACTTCATCGATTTAATTCGCTACAGTGCTGAAGCCAGCCTTCCTCAAGAGCCAGAATAACAAATGTGAAAGCAGCAAATTATATTGCATTTATTTCATGTCTCACGTGACCTGTAAGTACATGTTGACGTCACAGTTGTTATTCGGCAAATTCTCCCGAGGCGGGCAAAAATACTGATAGTAGAGAAGCCTGAGAGACCTCGCTAAGAAGCCCGGACCCTGAGCTCCAGCGCAGCAAGAAACAATCTGGCGAAAGAGGCCGCTACGATTCAAGGACTGCCAGCCAGCCTCTTCCCACGGACGCGCAACTCCCGGACTCCCAGGCCTACGTGCCGCGGGAGGGGAGGAACGTCTTTTCCGGTGGAAATTAAAGTTGTTCAATCAATCGGCTGTTGAAACCGAAACAGAAGAAAGAAATGCGATTATAAATTATTCAGCGGTCGTAGGAGAATACCAGGTGGCAATCGATGCATAATAATGCCTTACGCATGATTACAAACAAGCAAACACGCAACCAAAAGTTAGGCGTCTATACCCCTTTCCGTTAGGCGTCTATATCCGCCACTGGGTGGAACTCTGCGAAGACGCGACGAAGGCCGCAACCGAGAATTAAATTCTGGCAGGCATACACAATGCGACTGAGAATCGGGCTGCGCGTCGATCGGCGCTCCATTGCGCGGCCCTGTGCGTGATGAGAAAATGGACGGACGAGTAGAACCATGGGAGCGCGAAGACGAGCTACACGTGTAGATAACAAACGGGCAGTTGGGAGCGCGCCGATGATCCCTGGCGGCGCAGGCGTATAAGCTGCCAGCTCGCAGCGAAAGTAGGACGGCAAGACGTGGAACGGGCGGCCCCGCACGCCCAGGCGAAGGAAGCCCCGCCGGCGCGTCGGGAAGCGCGCGCTGTGCTCGCAACGGCGGCCGAAGCGAATCCGTCGCGTTCGCAGCCGCGCAACGAAGGCCGCGAGAGGGGAAAAAATAAAAAGCAGAGCGCGCGCGTAATAACGACGGGGATCCCAGCAGCGTTGGCAGCGAGCACCAGCCCTCCAGCTCCCCGCGGTCAATGCGGCAAAGCCGAACCAGAAGGCGACGAGCCGCAGGCACTCCGAAATTTTACACCCCTAAAGGTGCAACGTTCTTGTGCCAGGGCTAACACCCTTTGACAGTGTTCATCAACACCTTAAGGTGTCCGTCAACACCCTTATTGTGTTAGGGCGCTCACGAGACACCATAATGGTGTTTATGAACACCGTAAAGACTACCAGCCTTGGCAGAGACTGTGGTACCTTTTTATACCTTTGAGGGTGTGAAAACATTAACAGTGTAGCTTGAGGGGCTTGTCTTCGAGTTGCAGTGCTCCGTGAAATACACGCGCTCTTCAGACCCCGCCGACCAAAAAGATCGAGAGCGCTGTTCAGACCCCGTGATCCGGACGCCAGCAAGCGGAATGGCAAAACACTGCGAGGCAGCTTCGGCTTCGTTGTGCCTGGAAGCTGGTGAGTACTATAGTCCCAATCGAAGTTAGAGGTCTGATTATGTTTCGGGCTGCCCAGAAAAGCGCCAAGCCCAACCCGCAGAAGAGTCGTAGGCGCCCACTGGGTCAGTTCCGCGCTTCTCCAAGGTTACCGAGGGAACGTGATAAACCACCACCGCATAGCCCGGGTATCGTAACGCGGTATGTCAGTCGTTGCCTTCCGTGGCGCTGTGCTTAAATTAAGCACACTGCTTCTCGAGTCTGCCTTGCAGAGAATATCGCGCAACTGTGGTTAAATTTTGAGCTACAAATAAAGGAGCAGTCGTTCGCGTATGAATACATCAGAATGCGCATTCCCCATACGTTCCGTTCAAAGAATCAAAATCAAACTGACGACTGGAAGGGCGCTCACATTATTGATTAAGTCTTAAGGGAACACTGAGAATGAATTAAAGTTGGCCACTATCCATAGGATACCTCCATCACATCCCAATTTCAGGAACCACCTTCACCGAGAACGGAACTTTTATAAGCTAAAAAGCAGAAAAAAAAACAGATGCTGCCATCCCCGGTCGATTTCGCAACTAAAATGGGTGCGTTGGCACCCCTTTCCCCCCCCCCCCTTTTTTTTTCAGCGCGGATCCCACAGACAAGACTATGTCGTCATTCAATGCAAAACGGTTGCAGCTAGTCCTTTTCGAAAACAAGTCTGGGAAAGAGTTTGGAACAGGTGGCCCGAAAACTTTTGAATTCAAATTTCTCAGCCATATATGAGTCTGCTGGCGGACAAACGTAGACATACCCAGAGAGAGCAACATAATATTTTCTTACTAAGAAAAATAATTGGGTCCCTTTAAGCGTTCGACATTTAACTGCCAAGCAGCGAAAAACGATAACCATTACAGGCACTATCTTCTGTTATACGGCAGAACAAGTCGTTTCCATCCCGGCTGGCGTCGGACGCGCGGAGTTCTGGACATTTTACGGACGCAAATGGCTGAGGAAACAGCACAGCCCCCATATTATGGAGACTATAGGGAAGCGATATTTCTCGTCTAAACTTGACCTGCCAAACCAGCAAAAAAAAAACACAAAAAGTTCATTACTTCGGAACCGGTCACGCACGCATTCTCTTTAAACCCGACGGCCTACTGAGCACACAAGGAGTGCGCGTATCACAAACGCAAGTAGCCCGGCGCTGCCATTGGATGGGGGGGGGTCTCGTTCTCCACGGCACCGCCGTTACGGGAAAGGGCGAAGGCGCCAGAGGTTACAAACCATCAGCGACGCTCGATTCCCGACAGAATACACCTCGGGGAGAAGAAAATATCGGGCCACTCCGCCGCCGCTGGCTGCAAGGTCTAGAGCGTTTCCGCCGAATGCCAAACAAAGGGGGAAAAGAAAATGAAAAGAGTACGCTGCCAACCGTTCGCATAATCGTCCGAACGAACGGTCACTGGTCGAATGGAGAGAGACGAACGAGAACTGGAAAAACAAAACAGAGAAAAGAAAATACACCGAAGAAAAGGTATAGTTGGGACGCAATGGCTCATCGCTATGCGCTTTGTTTTCTCTCCGTCGCTTTTTCTAGCTTTCTTTTTTCTTTCTTCGGCGCGCACGTTATATGAACGGAGAAGAAAGAATGCATCGCGGAGCGCCATTTGAAACGTGGAGAGTCCCTGGCCCCTCTGAGAAAATGCGCTCCACGCGAGCACGAAGCCGCCGCACCAGCGGCGGTGGTGGTAACGGCCGCGTTTGAAAAAAGTGCAAAGGTCGCAGAAATATCTCCCGGCCGTGCAGAACCCGCCGAGACTGAAACACCGTATAAACAAAAAGAAAAAAAAATACAAACAGAACCGTCGCCGTGAAGAAAGGCCAGTCGCATGCACTTACTGCACACACGCACACGGTCCTCCACACAAAGAAGGGAGTCCCGTGGAAATGCGTGCGAGCGGAGCGCGCCAGCTATAGCAGAGCACGGTCGAATAAATGCCACGCATCCATCGCACGCACGCGACGGGCCTCGGGCGAACGGCGCCGCCATTTCAAGCTCTTTGCCTATACGTAACGACCCGCACCCCCCCCCCCCCCCACCACAAACACACACCCCGTGATATGAGCGAAAGAGCTCACTATTCGTCCACCTCCTCACATACACAGTGCGCAAGACAAGCGCGTTATTCGAGACCTATTTCTAGCAGTCAAGGCGCTCAACCTCTTTGTTCATCACAAGAGAACGCGGGGAAGACAGCGCTGACGAACGGCCTCGCAAATCCGACACGGTCACAACAAGCGCATCGGGTATAATACCCGGTGCGGCCTACCTAATTACACCAAAAACGAGATTAACAATCATCTCAGTCACCCCGAAACGGAGGCTGATTACGCATTCACGTACACAAAGCGCAGAGACTATACACGCAATTCCGCGTTTCGACGGCGTTACTTACCCGGACTCGTCAGAAAGAGAGAGAGGAAGAAAAGCCATAATGGGCCCGCGTCAGCCACGACGATACCCGGCCAGTAGCCTCAGGGCGGGGCGGCATTTTGTGAACGCACACGAATCACGCTCGCCGGAGTTGGAAAACTAAATAAAAAAAACGGAAATATTATCCCTGCATCCGCAAGAACAAACCACCAGTGTGACGTGTCTCTGAATGTCCCGGTGCCTTAGTAGGCGGGCGCATCGTTTCACAAACCGGCTGCCAGGCGCCCTCCAGGGAAAAAGAAAAATGGCGGTTTCTGTTTTGTTCACCATTCGCCCATTTATGAAACCGCTTATGACAGAGACTACTGCAGTTACCTTACTAATGTTATTTTCACGCTTTTGTGCCGACTCGCCATCACACCGTTTAAAAAATGTGACGTTACAGGGGGGCCTACAATCAAATGCGAGCTCTGCGGAGGATTTCAGGGCGCGGGCCGCTTAGCGCAGTACAGGCTTTTCAAGAACCAGCTGCAACAACAGCGCAGCAAGCAACACTCGTGCTGGACAAGACGCTCGACACCAAACCTCGCGCCTGCCCGGAGGCCTGATTACGGAGACGCGCAGAATGAGGCGCCACCTACGATGCTGCACAGCCATCTGCTGGTCGCGCCCAGCAACTTTTCTTTGTCCACTATGTCCCCGTTTTAAACAGCCTCGAACGGTTGGGCGGAATACCACAGGTGGTGCGACAGTCGGCGGCCACAGGTCCCAGTTTGGGGAATGGTACAACCAAATAACTCCCTGCCGACGTATGTGGGCGCAACTGCTGTGGGGTTGAATTGGGGAGATAAATACGTTCTCCCCGCTTAATCGCGGCTGCCATAGTTCAAAACCGCCGGACCCCACCCCGTGATCGCGTACGCTACCGAGCGCACGCCGACCACGGCGGGCCTTGCTCTGAGAGAACAAAGGAACGACACATTGGCTGACACAAACAGGCATTTATTTCTTCAACAACAATAAAGCCAGCTAGCAACAAAATACGCGAATGATTCGAGGTCATCCGACTCACCAGCAAGGTTACGAGCGAATGTTCGCTCGCGCTAGGGCAAGGGATATACTCCGAGGCAGGACGAGTCGAGATACGGGAGCCAGTCTCCCCGCCACTTCCTCGCCCCGCTGGCGAAGAGCGGAGCCACGAGCGACACGTCCGCTCGCGCCGACGATCCCAGCCAAAGAGAGAGATGCTGTAAGCTACGTCCCACGCGCGCGCGCAAGCAGTCTCTGTGGCGCCCTCCCTTGTTAGTTACGGTAACTAACCAGGGAATGCGCCCCTCCCTTGAGGCGGTAATTTCAAATCACACCTTCCGTGACGCCAAAATGAACTTCCCCACACTCCTCCGGTGCTTTGAGAAGAAGCGGAAAATTCAATCGTCGATTACGTCACTATTTTAAAAGCTAGGGCGAAAACACTTGGCATGCTTCACCTAGAACCACTACACATTTGAGTTCTTGAATATTGCCACATTATCAAAAGGTGATGCAGTTGCCCTTTAAAGGGACACTGATGTCAAATAGAAGTCGGCCTGTGTCGATATACGGAACCTTTTTTCTAAGCACACAGAGACCACACTCTCAACGAAAACGGAGTTATGATTTATAATCTAGAACATACAAAAGAAAAACGAAATACAGATGTCGCTACTAGAGGCCGATTTACAAGTAAAATTCGTGCGTCGACACCGATTTTTGTGCACGGACCCCAGAGGCCATTACACGGCCATATTCACTCGAGAACGATAGCAACTAGTCCTCTTCCGCAAGGTTGTCACGACTTGGAATCGACTGGTGGGAAATTATGTTAAATCCATTTTCCTCGCCGATAAATGCGCATTCTGCTGTCGGACAAACGCAACATGCCCAGAAAGAGCCAATGAACAATCTTTTTTTTACTGCTAACAATAGACGGATGGAGTTCCCTCGGTGTCCCTTTGAAGAAACCGCACGAAGACGAGCGGGGTAGATGGAGGCGAAATTCTAGACGCCCGTGTACTGTGCGATGTCAGTGCACGTTAAAGAACCCCAGGTGGTCGAAATTTGCGGAGCCCTTCACTCCGGCGTCCCTCATAGCCTTAGTCGCTTTGGGACGTTAAACACCCATAAACCTAAACGAGCGGGGTAGACTTTCAACGAGAAACTCATTACGGGTTAACACCCACATGATCGCAACCTCAAGGCTAGAACGGAAAGCCGTGCGTTTCTTAGCAGCTCGGAGTTCAAACAAGAAGAGCCCCTCGTTACTCTTGAGATCCGCAACACCACACGTAACTTTTACGCCGACATGCTAACCCTCACGCGATTAGCCCAGCCTTGCATAGCAGCTGCTCTATAGAGCCTAGCGGGAAGTGGACCTCGACTTTGTTAGCCACCCAAAAACGAATTTTCCGTACACCTGAACTAAACTTCTCGGGAACGACCAACTGCCCTTTTCTGTGTTGTTTTGCGAATGTGTGCTGGTGCGGTTTACTTTAATCGCTGCCTCGTTAATACCCCCCCGTTCAGTGTGAATGAGCGCGCAGTTTCCTTCCAGCCGGGCAAAATCGCAGCGTGCTGCAGCGCGTCTTTACTTCTGGATTCCGCTCCACTGCCCGTGCGGGGGCGCTTCCTCGGCGGGAAATGCCAACCGGACCCAGCGCAGCGGGGGCCTCGGCCGGACAGGAGGTGTACGCACCAGACGCCGCTCGCACGCGTACTGGCCCCTTTCCAGAAGCGGTCAAGAGAGCAGCGAGGGAGTGCAGTGCTGACTCGAATGCGCAACACCGGAGAGCCCCCATCGCGTGTTCACCTCCGACGCCGACCAAGGACACGGCACGGGGGGCCGTTTGACACATTCCTACACGTGCCGAAGCCACACTAGGCGGTTACGAGGCAGGCCATCATAACACGGAGGAGGGACTCCGCGGATTGCTTGGAACAACCCTTGGCTCCGGAGTCTCAGTACAAGAGCTGAAACGCGGCTGCCGCGGCCGCAATCCCACGCACCCGGCCGAGCGGTAAATAGACGTTTTTAGCATACCGGAGACGTATACCGGTTTACCGGACGCCGTCTGCGCACGCGCAGTGGCTCCCCCTAACCCCAACAATGCCTCTGCGCATGCGCAAGAGGGGGCCGGTAAACCTGTATACATCTCCGGTAGTACGTCTCCGGTATGCTAAAAGCGTCTAATGCCGCCAAGGCACCACGATGGGTCGACCGGGAAGAAGAGGGGGCGAACTCGACCGACACAAGCTGCACGCTCGTAACAAACAAACAAACAAACAAACAAACAAACAAAAACCCTGCCCTTCTCTCGTGTTCTATTCCTGCTAATGACGGAAAGAACGTTACAGCGCTAAAAAAAAGGTCAACCTCATTATCAGGAGCTAAGTGCAACTAGCCCAACTATAGCTGCTTTACTACAATCTAGTCCTGTTCAATTCCCTGCTATATTCCTGTACTACGCACACACAAACAAGCAAATATGTCAGCAGGTTCAGCACACATCATGAGAAAAATATTTACCTCTTCTGATAGCTAAAACCGGACTAAACCCAAGACGCCCGCTTTCAACGGTTCCCCATGCGTCCAGAGCTATACTTCCGGCAACCACTAAACGCATGGCGCACTATACGCGCCAAAGCAGGCGAGAAGGAACGAAAGTGGCGCTCTGTGACAATTTCTGCTTTCCCCATCGCCCGGCTCAGAGGCGCAGCGCGGAGGCAACGCGGTTCCGCAATACACAAACTCTTTGCTTATACCCGAGACCGCTGAAAAGCGACAGACTATCAGCACGGTGCGAGGATCGCTCGCTGGCGGTGAGACGCAAGACTATACAGGTATACGGACAGGTATGCAGGTATACGGACAATTCAGTGAGAGAGAGCATAGGTTCAGCACACACGAAGCTTCACAGCCAGCGCTACAGCGACACAGCGAAGGAGTCGTTCGATGCGAGCTGCATGCATGCGCGCACACACTGCACAGCCGAGGGGCGCGCCGGGCAACAAGCGCGCGCGCACGGCTCCCGAAGATGCATGTCGCGACGCCCCCCCCCCACAGCTCCCCTATAAAATAAATAAACAAATCGGGCTGCCGAAAAAATAACGATTCGCAGAGCCAGACACGAGTCGCCAAACTGCAGCCGCGCAGCGTAGAACAATCCAGAGCAACGGCAAATCGGAGACGGATGCGGGAGGCGAGTTTGTACGAAGGAAGCGAAGAGCTCACAAAAAGTCCGAGGAGCAAACTATTGCATAGCTCCGCGAAAGTGAGGTAAAAGAGAGGTGAGAGAGAGAGGTCGCACGATAGCAGTTGGCCGATTTCACACGGAGCTTCGGACCCGGGGAACAAAACGCAACAACGCCGCACGCGCGCGCGGCGCTTTTCCCGGCAGCCGGCTTCTCCAACGGCCGCGCGCTTTGCAAAGGAAGGCCGCCACAGCCGCCCGCGCTCTCAGAGGCGATTTGGCGACCCGATGCCGAGGAACGAGCGCTGCGCAGGCGAGGGACAGGCAAACAAACGCCCCGCCACGCGAACCGATATCGCCAACATTTGTCTCACCCTGCCTGCCGCAGGAAGAACAAAGAAAAAAGGAGCTCTACAGGGCGGAGCGGAACCACCAGAAGAGGAGCAGGCCCTGCAGGAACATTTTCTTCACTGCAGAATCAGTTTGCGGGAGACGTGTGCGCATATAGATTGTCGAGAACGCACGCCTCCCTCGTTTAAAAAAAAAGCCTCCTTTTTCTTTTTGTTCTCCGTGCCTCCACGCTCCGTTTTTGCTGCGTGTATACCAATACCGGCACCGCCATCAAGAGCGCTCTCTGGTTGGTTCGCCGCGTCAATTCCGTCCTTCCAGTCTCGGCGCGAAGAGCGGGAACGCAGCATTCTTCAACGTCGCCGCCGCGAACGCCGAAACGTCCGCTCTCGGAGGATATGCAGCATGCACGCAAGGCCGCACGCCAAGTGGAGCGCAGAGAGAAAATAGGCGAAGGCACGGGACGGCGCGTGGCTCGCCGCTATATAGCAGCACGATAGAGAGCCGGCTGTGTGTATTGAATGAAAAAAAAAAAAAGCTGAGTGGGGGGGGGGGGGGGGGGGACCTGCGTGTGCGCGCGAGAGTGAGATCAATTCTGTACCACGTGGCTTAGAATGCACACGGAAGCCTCTTCGCTCTTATTTCTTCCGACAGCGAACAACTAAAAGAAGAGAAAGAGGTGGATGGAGGAGATAGAGAGAGAGAGAGCAAAGGGCGAAGCACCACTACAGCGCAAACGAAGAATAACGGACGATCCTTTTTTCTCTCTTTTTAAGACGCCGCAGCTGCGTCAGGGGCCGATGCGCCTCCCCGGGTCAGAACCGGGCTTGGCGTGCATACTTCATCGGGCGGCGCCTCCCTACAGTGACGCCCGAGAGAGAGAGAGAGAGAGAGAGAGAGAGAGAGAGAGAGAGAGAGAGAGAGGAGGAGGATGGGCGAGGGAGGGGAGGCGCAGCAAGAGGTTTATTTCGTCCCGTCGCGGAGCGAGATGAAAACGCGCCAGCCTCGCGTCTCACGCCAGTGCGACACGGAGGCGCGCGCATTCGTCAAATCGCTGCGTCGCGACACATCACCCGAGCAAGCGCTCGGAGGAGCTAGAGGTGTCACCGCCATCGACGTCGCGGTTGCGGCCACTCTGTCACCAGCCGTCGTCATTAGTCTCGCACAGTGTGTGCGCGCTAAACAAAAATGCGAGACCGCGAACGCCTCTCCGAAGAAGAGTAGAAATATAGGGGCCGGACGCTAAACCACGGCCTCCAAGATAGCTCGCGGTGATCTCGGAGGCCATGGTTACACGAGCCAAATAAAACATCGCTCAAAAAAAAAAAACAACACGGCCAAGAAGTTGACGCTGCACAGCACAATGGCGGTACTTAGAAATGGACTTGGAACGGACCGTCACGTTCCCGCCCTCGGAGTGAACACCGAATACTTCCTATCCGTGCCTTTTCTGCGCGTGTTGCAACGTTCGCCCTGTCACTCCCAAGGCGAGCCGTCAACCAGAGGGTCGTCTGGAAACGAACCAAACAACTGCAAAGATCGGCACCGACGTTCCTTTCGCGTGATGCCGAAAGTTCCGCCCCCCAAAGCAATGCACTACTGGTTGTCCGAGCGCGCGTATAGGCTGCACGATTCGGCGAGAAGCAGTCTTCGACTTCGAAAAAGTCCCCGATTTGGTACAGGGTTAGTCAAAAGTTACCTGAGGTGTCTATAAAGCTATCAAGGTTCTCGGGGGTGAGAATGACACTTCTCCTACCCTGTACCGAGATTCGGAGCTTCGGGCGCTTCGTAGTTGCACGACTATACTGCTCAAAAGCAGACCCTGTGGCCCGAGAACTTTTGACCGCCCCTGCACCTCCTCAACGACGAAGTAATACGCCCTCACGGAAAGCGAATATGTCTACTGGCGTCGATATTCACATCCAGCAGGAGCGCGAAGAGCGGCCATGTTGCAAGAAAACTGCATAAAACAGAGCCGGAACTATTGTTAATCCGTCCTGCCTTTATTCGGCAAAGCAAAATACGGCTTTACGAGAAAAGAGTGATAATCACTCTGCATTGATCCGCTAAGGAAGCAAAAAGAAAAACGACTTTCACATCCCACTCAACACACGACTCACAGCGGCTGCTGGTTGTGTAACTACAACGCAACTTATTGTGCATGTTACAATGCAAGAGTTCCTAAAAGCGGGGAAAGTATTGATCGTTGCTATACTTCGCTTATAGTGGCGTAAAAAAAAAACAGCATAGAAACACTGTAGAGAACCTAACGTTAATGCTTGCCTTTTCCTTTTGTTCCCCTCCCCACGTGTAGGGTAGGCCTGCTGGGCATCGCCTGGTTAACCTCCCTGCCCTTTCCGTCCTTCTCTCTCTCTCTTAGCTGCAGTGGCTGTTAGTTTCTTTCGTACACATATCCCGACGAACCCTTCATCGGCCTACCATGTATAGTCTCTTCTATAAAACGGAACTTCGCAACCCAGAAACTGCACCCGCAGTGCCCAGCCAAGCGCGAACGAAACTGCATGCGCCCGCGAGGCCAAACTCGTTTCGGCGACAACATTCCAGCGCCCGTCCGGTGCGCGCACAACGCTCGAATAACGCACGCGCGTAGAGCCACAGCCATTGTTTGTTGGCCCGTTCTAATTACAGCCGGTTAGTAAAAAGAAACGAGCAAGAAAGGGGGCCGCTGAAAAATCTCCACCCAACAGGACGAGCTGTTTAGCTGCACAATGCCCCGCGGGGCACTGAAGGGGGAGGCGAAATTTTTCTCGCCCCGAGCGCAGGCGGCCGCTTTGGCGACTAGCGGAGCCCAGTTTGACTCTAGCTCGCTCATCGTCAAGAGCTGTGAGCCAACGCTGTGCCCTCCGAGGCCACCACTCGACGTCGCTTCCAGATGCGTCCGCGGGTGAACGCGGGAGAGAAGTTCCAGCCTTCGTGGCCTAGCGGAGAGGCACCGAGCAGGCAAGCGCGCGGATTGTCGTCGGAGCTTCCCGCATCGAACCGACGGAGTGAAGACCGGCACGGCGTTACAGGATGCGCCGCTGGGTCGGAAAGGTGGCGCCTGAACGCGACGTGTCTCCCGCAAAGCCCATGCGTGTCCATAAGAAATAACAGCACACGGCAAAAGAGCATGCGTACGGTGCTTATATAGCTCCCGTGTATGTTACCCCTACGGTTGGTGGTCCTTATTACGAGCACATACAAGGAATATACTCGGCCGGTAATTGTTGGCTGAATAAATGCTTATACTACTACTACTACTACTACTACTACTACTACTACTACTACTACTACTAATACTACTACTGCCAGGGCTAGAGCACTCCAACTGGTAGAATTGTGACCAGCTTTTCTTGCTGTCTTTACGGAAGAAAAACATGGTTTATTACCCATTCGTTGTTTTTGATATATTTTTTTTACTGGACCCTCTCAATCTGCAAGACCGATTGGGCAATAAACATCCCGTTACCCAAAGTTTCCTCTGATCTCTATAACTCTGCTTCAGTAGACTCCCCCTTGAGTTTATTAGGCGTGTTTGTTAGGCATTTTTTTTTTTGCGGTTTCTGAGCAGAAGGCTTAAATGTGTCGAAAATTTATGTTTCAATAAAATTGGCTTCGAAGTGAAAAAAAAAAGGAGGTTCCTCTTTTTCGGGTCAGCTGTGTAGCCCATTCCGCAAAGTGAAGTAACCGCCGGTCAGCCTGCACCAACCACTGCACCGTGTATCCTGGTGCAACATGAAAGAACCGACAATGCAGGCTCGGGTTCTCCTGTCGTCCTTAAAAGTAAGCATCGCATACTGGATATTTTCATCGTCTGAAGAACATTGCAGCTCGACTCCAAACAATATTTTTCAGGATTCAATTGCCGACAGCGCGCGTTTTGAAGAACAAGGACTTGCAGTAGACCCAGCGCCCTACGTTGGGGCGTATTTGCCAGAATTAAGCGCCATGGATGATGGTCAACGCGCAGAACTGATGCTTCCGGAACAACTTATTCCGCGTTAGTCATTCCATTAACTGCCAGGTAAAAGCGAAAATTTGATATCGCGAAAAAAAAAATTCCCTTCTCAATATTTGCACTCGCTAACTCCAAAGGACGCTGCCGTATGCGTTGTGCTTTACCTTTTGCGGTAACGACTAGGATAGTTCACCCCTCCCGAAGCGCTGCGCCGTACTGCGTTCCACTGTTTTGTCGTGATGCTGTTTTTTTTACTGCGCTTTTGTTTCGTCGCGCTGTTTTCCTGCGTGCTGTTTGTCGCTGTGCTGTTTTTCCCGGTGTGTTGCTTGGGCGCGTGCTGTTTTACCCCTGCGCTGTTTTGTCGCATGCCGGTGTGCGGCTTTCTGCGAATTTATCCATAAAGCAAAAGAGTTTTCTTCAAGTCTTGTCAGCCCGAGATACTCTCCCCAAATACGGCCAGAGTCCATTGCAGGCGTCACACTTTCACGCTCGTGATACCCCCCGACGTGATGTCCAGCTCGAATAAAGCTGGATGGATGGGTGGAAGGTAGGAGCGTCCCCTTTGAAACGGGGCAGTGGTAGTTGCCAGCATGCTCAGTTTTTTCCTTTTATTTTTGTTTAACTCTGCTGTTAGTTGTCAATAAAATTCATCATTTTCTTTAAAATACGCCTTCCCATACTTTAAAACTTGAGTCACCCCTCTGCTTTTGAAAGTAGGGCACTGCCTCTTGAGTTATCATAAAACGTTTCCTTCCTGATCTGCCTTTTCCAGCATCGATATAGTTCTACACTATGCTTCTTTTTCATTGAATCTTCGTATAGTACTTTACTCTGAGGTTCCCGTGCTTCGAACGTCGCCCAGCCCATATCCCCCTGTACTGCCTCGTTTGTGGTTTTCCCGTGGGCACCTAGTGCTAATCTTCCGACAGTTCTCTGACTTACTTCTAATCGCGACTGAATTTCAGCCCTTAAGCATAGAACCGCATTCCCGAAAGTAAGCCCCGGTACCATTATTCCTTTCCAAATACCTCTGAGGACTTCTTTCACACAAGCTTTCACAGAAGCCAGCGCCCATGTGGAGAGTCTTATCGATCGCATTCCATGATAAAGCGACATATATCGCCGCACTCGTCTCGCACCTATTTCCAAAACAAAAACAACAAACACGCAAGGACACCAAGCTTCCATTTTCCTCGGAATCAGACAAAGGTATCATCATTCAGAGAATGTTGTTAGGGCCCGCGCACGCGCGGCACCGAGTCCTCGTACCCGGTGTTTACCCAACGCCCACACGGCAGCCCGGCCGCTCCCTTGCCAGGCTCAGACAATCGCGGTCATCTATACCCAAACACTGGCCAGGGTGTGATCGGTTTCATGCTTGCAGAAGTCCGCCCGGCACTCGCAGCGCACGCTACAGTCTTCGGCAGCGTTGCTGCCCAATTTGTCCGATGGTGGCGCATGATAAGACGCCACGAGAAGGCGAGACCCAGTGCGCAAAAAATAGAACGGCGCGTAAGGCACGCTTCCAGAGCCCCACCATTCCAACGCGCTGGCCCATACACGATCGCACATGCCTAAGGTGATCGATACCAACGATTTCGGTAGAGCACGGGCCGCTATGCAAAATGTATGCAGTCAGGTGGGCGTAGCTATATCGCGCAGTTGCTGTTATTGAAGCTCGGAGTCTTTGTGTACCGCCTAGAACACCGTCCCAAAGGGCAAGTGGCAAAGCCATCAAAGCACTCCGGCAGATATTTTCCTTTGGGTCGCGAGGGCTCGATAAGTCAAACAGAGCAGAATGCAAGCGCTCGACACTTTCCTGGCATCAAAGGGCCGGCCCTAAAGATAGAGGCCACGAATGTTCGACACGGCCACCCATTGAACACCGCTTTCAAAAACAAGGCACTTATGCGCATCGTGTTACTAAACACACTGACGTACGCAACGCCGGAGGGAGGGTTCCTTACGGGCCACCATGGGTTCAAGTGGTCGACGACGTCTCCCCTGGTAGGAGCTTTAAAGAAACACGAAGGCAAGACGCATTCGCATCCACCACGAAGGACGAACGCACGTCCAGAACTACACTGTACTCTGACGTCATATGATGGGTGGCGGCATGCAAGTGGAACAATTTAAGAAGTGGGTTTATGGTTTATGAGGGTTAAACATCCCTAAGCGACTCAGGCTATGAGGGACGCTGTATAGTGGCGGGCTCCGGATGACTTCGACCACCTGGGGATCTTTAACGCGCACTAACATTGCACAGTGCACGGGCCTCTAGCATTTCGCCTCCATCGAAATTCGACCTCCGCGGCCGGGATCGAGCCCGCGTCTTTCGGGCCAGCAGCATAACGCCACAACCAATGAGCCACCGCGGCGGCTTCTTCAGGATTCGGACCCAAGCGGAGATCAAAGCCCCCAGTCCTAACAAAACGGCGCCTTTCAGAAGACGATTTTTCATTAAAAACAAAGAAAACAGCAGCATTTAGAGGAGGAGAGAGGGCGGGGAAAGGCAAGCGCAGCCTGTATCAGCCAAAGACCGCTGCTCAGTGCAGTAGCCACGCGGCGCATATAATGAACCTCGTCGGCGGCGGTAATGATGCGCGACCGCGCGGGGAGCAGAAACGGGCGCGCGCACGCCACACACTCGCGACGACGGAGACAGGCATACATATAAAAGAGGTTCTAAGAGGCTGCCGCGCGCGGGCGGGCGGCCAGAAGAAGCTCATCCACCCAGGCCCCGACAACAGACGCGCACCCAACGCTCTTTTTTTTTTTCCCGCTACCGAATACGCGAGAGCGCCAAAAGCGAGCACCCACGCCTCATACAAACGCGGAGCCGGGTTTAGACTGTCCAGTCGGGAAGGGGGAAAAACCGATGCGAGCACAAACGGTTCCCTTTAAATCCTCAGCGTTTCCAACCCGAAACGAGAAGCGGGCACGTGCGGGGAATATAGTATACTGCAACGCACACGGCGCGCGAGATGGCGCCGGAACGCCGCCACGTGACCACGCACACCTTATGCATGCGCTCAGAGAGTGGGTGTGCGCAAGTCGCGGCGGCGTTGCCGGGGGTACATCTTTCCGTTGTTTAGCTTCCACCCTTCCCTGTTTCCCTCTCGTTTTCTTTTTTTGTTTGCATCCCCGTAAGTCCGCGCACTGCAATGCCCTCGAGTGAGGCAGGGCTCACTGCATCCGCCAGCAACAAGAAAACACCGCTCCCTCTTCTTGTCGAGCCTTCTTCGCTCTGGTGTACGCTCCTTCTCCAAGCTATTGTTTCGCTCGAGCGCATGAAGCGCCCCCGCGCATGAAACAGCGCGCCAAATCCGCATATAAACAAGAAGGAGGGGGTTCAGGGTATACAGACATTACGACCGCTACTGTTACGGCCAAAGGGATGGGAAAAAAAAGAGCAAAAAAGAACGCCGACAGAACGAGGAAGTATGAATTACCGCCAGAGCCCGGCACGTAATGACTATAACCAGGTGGATGAAGAGGGGGGGGGGGGGGGGTTGGGAGCAAGAGCAAGAGAACTCCCACCGGAGCTCACACGCGCAAGAGTCCTCCACGGGACTATACACGCGCAAGAAAGAGCGGAAACAAGCAAAACGCCTCCTTGCGCGCGAAAAATAAATTCAAGCGCAAGAACCAAGAAGGAACGAGAGTGAGGAGGAAAGGGATCAGGAGGAGGGGGGGGGGGGGATGCGATGGCTGGCCGCCGTCGGCTGGGGACCCATGACAAAGCGGCGGCGATTTGCGCGGCCAGCGCAGCGGAACGCCGGCGGCGCCGAGGCGGGCCCCGCGACGTGCAGTATATACATACACGCAGGCGGGAGGACGGCGGCAGAGCACGGGGTCGTTATCCGAGCGCCAAAACGACCGGGGGGGGGGGGGGGGGGGGGGGGGCGGAGAAAGCACCGGCAGCTCCGCGCCGAGACCCGCGGCCGTCAGCGCCAAGCGAGCATCGCCGGGAGAAGGGAGAGCGGCTCAGCTCGGCTACTATACACCACACACAACACACTCGTAGAAAGCGACCAAGGGAGACCGCGTAGCGCATAAATATACGCGCGCTACACGGAGTGGCTGGTTGGCACGCGGACACCGCGGGTACGGCGAGCGTCTCTGTTCTGTGCAGTGGCGGGAGACGGCGGCGACGTCGCATCGCGAGACGACGAGGAGAAGACGGTGATCTCGGCGCTCCTTATTGCGACGACGTGGAGAGAGGATAACGGGGCATACACAGTTCCGCAGTAGTTGTCGGCCGGCTTCGCGCTATGCCGCGAGCACAACCGCCGTCCACGACCCGAACACGGGGGCATTCAACGGCTTTGCCAGCGAGCGAATATACTTTGCCGAGCGACGTCACGAGCGAGCAGTGACGCGACACGTCGGAACTGGTCAGGCAAACGACTTGGCTCTCGCGTGCTTTCGATGGTCTAAAGAAGGGAAGATTAGGCAAGTGTAGACAGAGCCACAAAATAAAAATCAATAACAGCGCCCTCTTAACTCCGCCACAACAATGCAGTAGGAGTAGATAAGCTTCCCCACACAACACATAAGTAACGAAAGGAAGTTCCACGGAGGTGTCGGAAACAAAAAAGTGCATGTGCACTGACAACCAGAGGTGGGCAACCTCATGAAGTTTCGACGTCATGAGGTCGACCTCAACCTCACATCGTGAGGTGAGGTTGAGGTGAGGTCGGCGGCGGCTCGAAATTTTGTGAGTGAGGTCCGCAAATCATACCTCAACCTCACGCGTGAGTTTGTGGTTGAGTGAGGTCGTCGTTCAGTAAGCTCGAAATTTTGAGGTCGAGACTTTTTGCCGTTGCCGCGGCTTACTTCGACGAGTGCCGTTTCCGAAGCGAAGTTGCAGCGTATCACCGCAGTGTTCATGCAATGACGCTTGATGTTCGGTTTCCTCTGTTTGGACAACCGGATGCCACAGTTCCCTCTTAGCTTCCGGTGCTGCGCCGTAATCTCCGTTCACACCGAGCCTACAGGAAGCCGCACCCCTGTGGTCTTCCTGAAAAGGGAGTGTTACTGTCACAGCACGCCACTCTCCCTCCCCCTTGCCCTGCTGGCGTAACGCTCGTAGCTGCCTGCCGGTCGGCTCAAATTCCCGGGAGCGCGCAAAGCACGTAACTCATGTTGACCCGCGGTAGCTTTGTTTGATACCGCAGACAAATAAGTTAAATCCAACAAGCACGCAACAACTTCGTCGCAGCGCGGATGGCGCCAAGCCAGACTGCTTCGTGTTCATGCTCGTCGCCGGCGCTGACTTCA
>JARKHS020015074.1:0-26245 GCA_030143305.2 Amblyomma americanum
CACACGGTAAATGAAATGAGGGGCTCGTTTGACAAACAAGGAAGCCACCAGTCACCGAAACCAAGGGGCATAGGGGAAAGTTTTTAATCTTTTTTTTCATTTGTAGTGCCAATCAATCGGTTTAAAGAAAATTACTTATAAAGCAGCAGAAAAAACAACCATGCCGCCGGTGGGATCCGAACCCACGACCTCCACACCACGAACCCACACACACTTTCTTTTAAAGGTGTGTGAACAGTTTGCAAAGCTTTTAGCAAAGTTGGTGAATCATACACAATTTGTGAATTACACTGGAGGAATATCATTAGGACCAAATACCTCGGCCTGATTAACGTCTTGGAATAATATACCAATCCTGTTAACTCAAAATCTGACCTCTGGCATGCGGTCTAGCTTAGCAGGCGGTGTAAATCTAACAGCATGTGAGCAAGATGGCATGCAGATGATGAATAACCACTGCAAAGTTTTGTCTGACATATATTATTGTTTATTCAAAAACTAGTGCAGGTATGAGGTAAATAAATTAGTAGAGGAGGCCCCGAGTAGAAACTGTTGGGGGACCTCCTGCTATTGTATATATGATGCATATTAAACATATGGTAGATAGCAACTACATATTGGAAAACAGGTGTAGCAGGAATTAAAAATCACAACAAAAAATTTGATTAAGCATACTCAATTTTACAAACCCATTAAGGAACACGGCAAAAAAAACAATACTATACAAAAGCACTCAAGCAATAAAAGGCATACACAATAAATGCAGGGTTCATTGGCATGGCAAATGAGGATAATTAAAAAGTACAGACTTTTTCAACCTTTTATGGAATGATTCTGTACTAGATGATTAGATGATTGTTAGTAGAGAGTTGCAGACAGTGATTACTGAGAATAATGAATAAAAGTGAAACTCTAGAATATCATCACTTTTCAAGCCAGGTATAAAGCTGTTGTCTGCACCAAAAAAAAAAATTCCGGGCGTAGTGTAGAGTATACCGTGCAGAGACTGTAAAACCATGTGTATGTGGGTGAAAGTGGAAACTTCGTTGAAAGGTTGAAACAACACCAGTATGATGTTGCAAACAAGAAAGCTTTGTCAAATGCACTTGCCGAAAATTCTCAAAGCAAGCAGCATCATATAGATTGAGCAACACGTGCATTTTGAAAACAAAAAATAATCTCCAGAGTTGTCTATATCTAGAATCCTTAATGATTCAGACAACCAAACACACTCTTAATCGCACTGACGGGGCACTTCCTAGTGCATACGCCCACTGCCTAGGGCACATTTTCAAGCTTAAATAGCCAGCCTTTCACGTCTGTACCTGTTTGTGAACAAGGCTTCCGTGTGGAGCCGAAACGTCATTTAAGAGGTCATTTTATTTTGGTCGGTATTCTGCCTTCTTCATGTACACCCCGAACCAGATGGGTTTCCGTCTAACCCTCGACTTCATCAACTTAATCAACCCTAGACTTCATCAAAGAGCAATCGCCGAAATCTGTCAATTTACTTCAGTGACCACTCGAGTGATTCAAAGGGCACTTGAACTTCAACACGACATGCAAGACTCTTGGCCTCATTCCTCGGCCCCCCGCCTCAACACGCCTGTTGCAATAAGTTTCGGCTACAGCATTGTCGCCAAGGCTGAACGACTTAAACTACAGGCAAGATGTTTGGATTGCGAACAAAAGATTAGGAAACTAGAAAACAAAGCTTTCTTTGCACGGTGCCAGCTAGAGCACCAGTAGTCAGCAGTATTCCCAAGCGTGCAGCTGCACGCCAATTTTCAGGCTAAATTATCTGCTGCCAGAGCAGAACAGTCCCACGAAAACAAACTCAACAGGCTCACACATGAGGATAGGCCTGCACGCACCAACGTCACTTTGTCAACAGTCCACAACCTGTCCTCTTATAAGCCTGATCCTGCTAGAATGTCTGTACTCAACCTGGGCCTAAACTTCAATGTTGCACTGGCTCCAGACCAAAGAAAATATTGTATGCGCGGTGGAGAATGCGATCAGCAAGGTGGAACCTTCCCGCCGCGAAGAAGCACGTACTCGCGTACTCGGCGCTCTTTCAAGGCTGCAACTGCTTCAGGCCTCCTCGACACTCTCTTCAGTTCAGTGCAACACCATCAAGTACTCCAGGCTAATGCCGATATGGTCATTCTACCAGCTGACAAAGGAAATGCCACTGTTCTTCTCGACAAGGTCAACCACAAAACCAAAATGCTGGCCCTGCTGAATGACCAGAGCACTTACGTGTCTCAAGAAGGATCCGATGGCAAAGATAGACACAGTTGCAAAAGCTTCTATCGGACGTGTTTTTACGTAGTACCACCCCAACATAAGTCCCTCTACTTAGCGCTACTATGTCACAATGGCTCAGCACCGGCATTCTATGTCCTTGCTAAGGCACACAAAACAGATGTTCCAATGAGGCCTATAGAAGATTTTACCCATTCACCCCTCTACAAGCTCTCTGCCTTCCTGCACCGCATACTGGCTCCGCTCATTGGAAGAACCCCCACCAATGTGCCTCATTCTTCTGACTTTATAGAAGAAGTTCGAAACGTGCGCCTTGACGACTGTGACATGATGGTCTCTCTTGATGTCAAGTCGCTCTTCACGAGTGTTCCAATTGACTTAGCAGTCGAGGTTTGTGCGGCGGCCCTGGAATCTGATGCTACTTCGCCTGGCAGGTCGCCAATTGATGCGCCAGATCTCAGGCGACTCCTGCGTTTCTGCCCGAGTAGCACATATTTTACTTTCGACCAGGTGTTTTACAAACAGGTTCACGACACAGCCATGGGTGCTTCAGTTTCTGTTACCGCTGCAAACCTAACAATGCAATGGCTGGAAAGCCGCACACTAGATTCATTCAGCCCACAGCCAAAGATTTTTGTGTGGTACGTTGATGATTGATTTGCTTTTATCAACAAGGATGCTTTAATTGATTTTACAGCACATCTTAACAGCATCGAAAGAGCTGTCCAGTTCACAGTCGAAAAAGAAGAGAATGAACAGCTTCCATTTTTGGATGTCTTAGTGAAACAAAGCCATTCCGTGCTCTCATCCAAAGTGTACAGGGAGAGCACTCATACTGGCTGCTATCTTCACTTTCACTCCCTTCACCCAGCCTCTCACAAGAGATCAGTGGTTGCCTCGCTTTTTCTTCAGGCAGACTGGATCTGCACAGAGCCAGAAGACGTGAAGGCCGACCATCGAAGTGTTCGCAAGGACTTCTCCGAATGTGGCTACCCGTTGCCTTTCGTTAACGCTGTGGAACGCAAACTGTTGCAACCCCCACGATCTGACAGCGGCCCAGCCGCCAAAAAATGTGCACCTGTGCCATACGTGCCCGGGATCAACGAAGCCTTGGCACGCATCTTGCGATCTTATGACGCTGAGATGTCACACGTGCCGGCGAAAAAGTTGTGGCAAGCCCTCGTCAAAGTAAAATACTGCCTGCCGAAAGAAAAATTTCCGGGCGTAGTGTACACTATACCGTGCAGAGATTGCAACCATGCGTAAGGGTGAAAGTGGAATCTTTGTTAAGGTTGAAACAACACCAGCATGATGTTGCAAACAAGAAAGCTTCGTCAAATGCACTCGCCGAACACTCTGAAAGCAAGCAGCATGATATAGATTGAAGCAATGCGCGCATTTTAGAAACAGAAAAGAACCTCTAGAGCCGTCTATGTGTAGACTCCTTAATCATTCAGACAACCGAACACACTCTTAATCGCACTGACGGGGCACTTTCTAGTGCATACGCCTGCTCTTAGAATGCACATTCACAATGTAGTCCAAAGTGTTTAAGGGAAACACTAGAGGCAAAGTGCATTTCAATTAGGCAGCAATTACTCATGAGTTTCTACTTGATCGCAGTTATACAGTTGCAGAGCAAAGCTAGACAGCTTTATCAGAAGCTTTGCAGCTAAAGGAAAATTCGTCTTAGTCTGGGGATAAAACCAGGGACCGCAGCCTGCCTGGGCAGTCACTCTACATTTAAGCTAACCAGGATGCCTAGCAGATGCCATGGTGCACGAGGTCGAATTGATCAACAACCTGAAGCAAGAACGGTGTTAGTCTCGCTCTGAGGTGTCGATAATTAGCTCTTTTTACCTAAATGGTTTGAAGCTTCTGACACCGTAAGACACCACACAGGAAATAGTTCGGGATAGCCCTTGGCCTTTTGCTTCTGACAGCCTATGCAAAAGTTCTCGAGGCAGCATGGTCACATTGAGTTAAGTGTATGTCTCTTCAGTCTTCTTTACGTGCTTTAAATTAGTCCGGTGCCTTCCACTAAGGCGACCCTTGTAGCCGGCGGGTTGTTTTGGGATATTAAACCCTACAATTTACAAATTTTCCACGTGCGGTACGCTGGAGCCATAGATGGGGCAGAGAGAAAGTCAAGAAGAGAGGCAATCCATTGATCTTTACGCTGCTCAGAAGGCACGTCGGAGGTGGTGAGCGAAGGCGCAGCGGATTCGAGGGCAGAGGCTGGCAAGCTCGGCCGGTAGCGGGGAGTGGGACAAGGCATCAGCATCATGGTGCTTGCGGCCCAACTGATATACGACGCATATGTTATATTCTTGGAGACGGAGAGCCCATTGAGCCAGGCGACTGGATAGGGATCTTTTAGCGAAGAAAGGGAACATAGGGCATAGTGGTTGGTGACTACGTCAAAAGGACGGCCATTATGATAAAGTTGAAACTTGCCAAGGGCCCAGGCAATGGCCAAGCAAGGCCACCTTAGCCAAGCACTCTTTAGTATACTTCATACACTATCTGGTGACTGACTAGCGAGGTGGAGCTGCAGTAAACGTTTTTCCAAGAACTCTCGTCCCGCAAACTTTTCTCCCCGATAGTACATATATGAATAGTGGTGTGTCGCGTCTGCGAAATATATGGTGCGGCACTGCTGTATTCTTGTAAACGCGGCTTATCTTAGCCTGCATTCTTTACCCGTCCTTGTGAAGCGTGATATGACGCCTCGAGAAACGGGGTTGAGACTGCACAATTAATAGCTTCGCCATATCTTCCATGTACCTCCATGAATGCCAGCACCTCCGTTCAGCTGCTGCTGTGGTTATTGTGCTCGGCTGCTGACCCGAAAGACGCGGGTTC
Source organism: Amblyomma americanum (assembly GCA_030143305.2). Classification (NCBI taxonomy): domain Eukaryota; kingdom Metazoa; phylum Arthropoda; class Arachnida; order Ixodida; family Ixodidae; genus Amblyomma; species Amblyomma americanum. The sequence goes on from JARKHS020015074.1 coordinate 5,134, forward strand.
GGTCCCGCAGCGGCTGTCTCATTTCGATGGAGGCGTCTGATGGATGTGCACGCTAAAGAACCGAAACCAATCTTGTTTCGGTTAGGAGAGAGCATTTGATTCAAGAAAGAGTATCTAGACCTATAGGTAGCTTGTAAATTTCTGCTTGAAATATTTCTTATGCCTGGCAGATCTGCCGCTGCCGTGACGCAGGCGCTGTCGCGACTCGGACAGGAAAAAAATGGTGCCAGTTTTAGGAATAACATTTTCACGCTTCAAAATAAGACTCAAGTTGGTGCAGTTGTAGGTAAACATGCTTCGATGACAACAAAAAAAAATTAGTGAAGTCGCCTCCCGAGTGCATTCTTTGCAGAGTTTCGGTTTTGATTTTACGGTTGGCAGTTTTGTCTAAAATCTGTACTTTCATTATTTTTGCTGTCAGCTTTTATTGTTTCTATAATGCTATTGTGGTGTCCTTTCTTAATAATTCTGAGCCATGCTTACAGCTCTCTGGAATATGAAATTGCACATATGAAAGATCTGTTTTTAGATGGACCAGCTTACAATTAGTCATTATACAACCTCACTTACACAGCTCTAGACACGATATCTGAAAGCAATCTTTGTACAACGCACAGTTATGAGCAGCTTTTATTGCTCTCTCAGTGCATAGCAATCGTGAACTTCATGTTAACTGTAAATTATTTAAGGAGAAAGTGCACTTTCGAAAGTAATTTTAAAGTGCTCTGAAAAATTTCAGCCCCGAAATGAATGCTGCATAACTACACACAACATAAGCATCAGTTATCACTGGGCAACCAGCTGACCTTATGGACCTCCTTCACCCCGCGACGTCACGAAGATGCGGTGGCGCTGATGTTAGCAGCGACTTTCGCATGGTAGGCAAAACAGGTTCCGCTTGCCCGTGCCTACCGCAGCTGCCGCAGCTACCGGCGGCTGCTTCAAGACTGTGCACTGCAGAAGCAGCATGTATTGACCAGCTGCGTCACTGCTGGATCCGCGTAGCAGCATAAAAAAATATTAAATTAGCCTCGATAGGTTTCTCGCGCATAAATTCCGCATTCGGAAACTGGCTAACAGGCATTGGGCCACGGTAGTAAAGCGCGAAGTCTGGGAGTCGATAGGCACTGCCACTCAATGCACTTAATAGCATGCAAGTTACTGCGTTCATTCACCTGAACTTCAGGATAGTAGGCTGAAAATTGCTCAAGGAAAAAAAAAGACATATGCAGCTGCACACGTACTTATCACCTTGAGTCGGAGTGCACGGGGCGCCGACAGGTTCACTCCGCCCCCAAGGAATGCGTTTTTTTGTTAATTGCACACCATGTTTTAATGGCGCGTTTTATGACATTTAATATTTACTTCAAACTGTTTCTTGATATGACGACGTAATTATTTCATTCGAGTAGAAAGAAGTGTGGTAAGTTGTGTCAATCTTGTGCAGTCGCGTTGGTGTGCTTAGAATAGCGTACAGTACTCACGGATTGAAATAGGACATTCGGAGCGCTAGTCTTGCAGTGCCACGCAGGCATGTGGTAAACCACAGGCCGGCTCATTGGCTACTGGAAGGAACAATTCTGCTTTGTAGATGTTCTCCCTCTCGCGCCATACCACAATGCACCACATTGGTTCCATGAGCGTCTACGGGCGGCGCTCCATGAAGCGACGGCCACGCGCTCCGAATGTCCTATTTCAATCCGTGAGTACTGTACCTTAAGTGTGCTAAATGCCATATGCTTTTTCACTGCATCATGCATGTGTCATGTTTCATGAGGTAGTACATGATCGCGAACCTTGTTTGGAAAGAAGCAGCCGCAGGCGTGCTACTAACAGACACGTGGCGAGATTGAGAGGGGACGCGGCAATGAAAAGTGTTTTCGTTATTCATGCATGCGATATTTTACTAAAACTTGGTGCAAATATGAAATTCCTACGCTAGTTTCAGAAATTCATTTTATTTAAAGCTATACCTGGTGCAGTTCTGGGTAATTATAATTAAAACCGTCGTCAAGTCCCCCCAAGGTCTCAAATAATTGAGTAGATAGTGCGCAGTTTTTTATGCCAGCATGTACATAAAGCCCTGTTCTGCACGATGACGCGATTAGTTCTTTTCCTATATGATCAGTACTTATGCATGCATAGTTACATGAAAACGTTTCTTACAAGAAATAACTAACACAGTACTGCACGTGCAGGGAAAAAAATCGAGAGATTTATTACGCTCCTCAACGTCTCAGGAATAGTTTGCGACAAATGGAATCATTTGATTTTCATGCGAATTACGAAGGTGAGCGATCCAGTCGCAGAAAATGTGAGAGGTCACAAAACGAACCTTAAAGTTTATTCCCTCGTTTATGGCATCTTCGCTTTCGCTTTGGTCAAAGAAATGCGGCACTGAAATCAAAGAAATCACCTCACAATTTTTGACGACCACACTTCTAAAAAGCGTAATTTATAAATTTGTACTCAATATTTTGCTATAATTTTTCGTCACGAAACTAGACGTCAGGGCTAGGAAAGAAAATAATCCTAGAAATCAAAAACTTTCACCAAATCGACCAGCTTAACAAGAGGCCAAGTCGGCCTGGCTGGTGCGTGGTCATGCGGCTAAAAACAGCGCTAAGCGAGACAGGAGATGAGGGACACGACGCTGTCCCCACTTTTCGCACAGCGCGACATCTACAGTACTCACGGATTGAAATAGGACATTCGGAGCGCGTGGCCGTCGCTTCATGGAGTGCCGCCCGTAGACGCTCATGAAACCAAGGTGGTGCATTGTGGTATGGCGCGAGAGGGAGAACATCTACAAAGCAGAATTGTTCCTTCCAGTAGCCAATGAGCCGGCCTGTGGTTTACCACATGCCGCGTGGCACTGCAAGGTTAGCGCTCCGAATGTCCTATTTCAATCCGTGAGTACTGTACGTATGTCAGCAGACGATGAGCGCATGTCTGCTCCGACGAAACAAGGCCAGCACTTCCCCTCACTATTGTCCCGAAGTAAAATCATTCCGGCTAGTGCAGAGTGTCAAAACTTGTTTTATTCAATGCCTAGCGCATAAATAAACGGCAGGAACGCTTTCTACATGTTTACTACTAACCATATATACAATACAGTGGCGAACTATTTCTCTTTATAGGCCGCACGTGGGCAACGCGAGCTCGTGTACTTCAACAAATTACTAAGTTTGAAGCATCGACCATTGCTATGATTCGCAGAAACTGGAAACGCGCCTACAAGCCTTGAAAACCCGTGCTCAAAACCTATCCGCGACGCCACTCCCCGACCTTTTGCACCACGAGCTCGCTAGCGACTGCAGCGCCACCTCGTTTGTTTACAAACATGGAGGAGGTCTATAAGGGAAGCTGCCGCAGTGGCTCACTGGTTATGGTGCTCGGCTGCTGACCTGAAAGACGTGGGTTCGATCTTGGCCGCGGCAGTCGCATTTTGATGGAGGCAAAATGCTAGCGACCCATATACTGTGTGATGTCAGTACACATAAAGGAACCCCAGGTAGTCAAAATTATCTGGAGCCCTCTATTACAACCCCCTTCATAGCTTAAGTCGCTTTGGGACGTTAAACCCCACAAATGAAACAAAACTTAAAAGAACACAGATGGATAAATTAAAGTTGACCGGATAAATTAAAGAGCCGCCGCGGTGGCTGAGTGGTTATGGCGCTCGGCTGCTGGCCCGAAAGACGCGGGTTCGATCCCGGCCGCGGCAGTCGAATTTCGATGGAGGCGAAATTCTAGAGGCCCGTGTACTGTGCGATGTCAGTGCACGTTAAAGAACCCCAGGTGGTCGAAATTTCCGGAGCCCTTCACTACGGCGTCTCTCATAGCCTGAGTCGCTTTGGGACGTTAAACCCCCATAAACCAAACTAAAGTTGACCTGCTTTTTGACAGACTATGATAGTCTATAATGTCAAAGGAACTGCTGTCACTAAAAACTGAGCTTTCATAAGATAGAAAACACCAAAAGGTGAATTATAGGTGTCATCACCAGCTGATTTTGCAAGTAAACTGCGTGCTTAGGCACCAAATTTGGGCATGGATTGTGAAGACTATGTTACACTGCCATTCACTTCAAAACGGTGGTAACCCGACCTTCTCAGTTCGGATACCATGAGTTTGGCTCATGGGGCAGGGAAACTTTTAAATTCAAATTTCTCAGCCATAATTAGCATTTGCCGGACAAACTTCAGCATATCCAAAAAAAGCCAGAAAATACCAGGAGGTTCTAAAACATTTGCATGATTGAACAAGATGAAAATAGCCCAAGTTGTGGCAAATTTCTAACCAAAAACAGCACTGCCTAGAATATTTAGCAGTACTATTCACAGTACCTTGTCCTTCACAACTTCTTTCTGTTCCCCTCTGAGAAGAAAGTCCACAGGGTAAACTGTTCTGTGGTCGTGGAAGAAGGGCGCAGCCATTGAAAGACCCCACTTCTCACAAGAAATTCTGGACTGCCTCAAAAAAGTGAAAAACACATTTCAGATTAGAGTATTGGATCAAATGGGCATTACCTTGAAGGAGACTAAATGTGGGACACAGAAAAATAAATACACAATTTTCTGATACAAAATCTCCCCTCATAAAACAATATGTTTGGCTAATTTCAGCCATACATTTATTAACAGTATGAATGACGATTTTGAGACATAGGTGAGAGAATGCACTAAAAAAAAGGATATCTCCACATGGTGCGGCCCACAAAATCGTAATTAGCAGACACATTGAATTAAGCTTGCTCAAACGGCACTCTTTTACGCCATGTATTTATGCAGTCTCTTACGCACTAAAAAGAAGGAAAAAACGGATACATCCACATGATGTGGCCCACAAAATTATAATTTACACATGCCTTAAGTTAAGCTTGTTCAGACGGCACTATTTACGCCATGTATTCATGCAGTCACCGTGGTGCAAAATGCTGTTCATTCAGGTGCGAGTTCCTCAACTATAACAACTCCTATACAATGTTGAGCAAGTGGAAAAATAAATGTGAGGGTAAACTGTTACACTTCCAATATAAAAGGAATGTGGTTTTATTTTCCTGCATCTCAGAACTTTACCGTAATGAAAAGAAAAGGCAACAACTGCGATGTCCCAGTGACAGCACAGTTGTCCCAGAAACTGCTGAGGAAGCGGCGATAGCACTAGCTATGACTAGTAGTAATGCTGACCTGATCTTCAGCGATTCAAAAACAGCCATCCGAAATTTGGCGAGGGGCAGAATATCTGTCACAGCGGCGCGGTTGCTGAATCGGGCCATGGAGCGAGGGATTACGGAGACGGAAATTGTCTGGGTACCTGCACACTCTGGGAACCCTGGGAACGAGACGGCTCACATGAATGCTCGAGGTTTCGTCAGCCGAGTAGGTGAGCTGGACGTCCCGGGAAGGTCCACGAGAGATGGGCTGGTATCCTTTCATGACATTACTAATCATTTCAGACTTGAGCGGAGGATTTACCCACCCCCGGACAGACAATTGGTGAAGGCGCAGGAATGCGTCTGGCGACGATTGCAGACTAGATGTTTCTTCAACCCATACGTATTGAGCAAAATCTACCCGGACATTCAGCCGGAGTGCAAACGGTGTCACGAATTGGCAACCTATGACCACATATTATGGAGCTGTAGCATAGCACCGCCACCGGCGGACATTATGCGTGATCCTTCCCTCGAGCAGTGGGAGGCCGTGTTGGCCAGCTCAGACCCGGTCGTCCAGACCAGGGCCGTGGAGTGGGCCACCCAGGTCGCCGTCAGCCATGGGTTGATGGCCATCTGACACGGAATCGTCCACACATGCTCTCTGATGAAAATAAAGTTTTTCCATCCATGTCCCAGATAAATTACTCACCTGCATTAAGCTTCTCCCATACTACCCATATGGCAGAAATCGTTGCTTCCCCGCCTCATTGGTGTTCAAATAAATTACCTGCGTTATCCATGAAAACAATGAAAGCGAACAAAATACTCATCTTGAATTGGGCTTGTCTGAACGGCACTCTGATAGTCACCGCAAGCGGCAGACATCATTGCTGTCATCGAAAAGCACGAAAACCCAAAGGCGGCAGGGTGCCGCCATTTGCAATTACCGGCGTCGCGTCTATTTTCCACACGTGCCATGGCAACAGCTGCTCCGCATGCGCGTTGACGTAGGCAACCATGACATGTACAGTACTCACGGATTGAAATAGGACATTCGGAGCGCTAGCCTTGCAGTGCCACGCAGGCATGTGGTAAACCACAGGCCGGCTCATTGGCTACTGGAAGGAACAATTCTGCTTTGTAGATGTTCTCCCTCTCACGCCATACCACAATGCACCACCTTGGTTCCATGAGCGTCTACGGGCGGCGCTCCATGAAGCGACGGCCACGCGCTCCGAATGTCCTATTTCAATCCGTGAGTACTGTACATAGTTGTCATGGCAACAGCTGCTCCGCACGCGCGTTGGCGTGGGAAACATTGAGCTTGTCTTCAGCAGCTAGCAAACGGAAACACGCGTACCGGTCACTAAACCGATCACGGGAACGTGGCGCCATCTGGCGCCCTCAGGGAGATCTGCACATGCGTAATCACCGCCGGACTCGAACGGTGGCGTCGCCGCCTCTCCAGTCCAGTTCAGAGCACCTCGGTTCGGAGCAGTGTCAGGTAGGGGACGAGGCTCGTCGATCCTACAGTGCTGTAACACAGCGGGCTTTGAGTGGGCACGAGAGAGAGGTAAAAACGGGCACAAAGACTCGTGACAGTAGCATACAGCGGTGGGAGAGACAGCTAGTGCGATCAGGAGAACAGTCGCAGTTGGCAGGCGAACGGTTACAGCGCAGGAGGATTCTGGTAGTCGGGGGCACGAACGTAGCGAGGGTTGAGGGAGGCGTCTTAACGACAGTGAAGGTGGACAGGCGGGTGCAGGTAGAGGCCCAGTCAGGGAAGTGCATGGTAGATGCAATGGCCAAAGCCCAGGAGGTGGTGGGGGAGAACATGGATGGTGAACACCTTGTCATTATCGATCCTGCTCTCAATGATGTGCTGAAGGGGAGGAGCCAAAATCTTGAGAAGCAGTTAGAAGTGGGGATGCGTAGGCTTAGAAAGGCCTCTGAGAGTGTGCATGTGACCATATGCACAACCCCAGAGGCAGGCTGGCGAAACGGAAAGAAGGGTCGCTGAGGCTAACTGTGTAATTAGGTTAATGAGTCGACTACTAAGATACGGGGTAATGAAAGTTAACAGGGAAGTGTATGAGGTCAGGCCCCACCCTTTTGCACAGCATGGCATTCACTACAATGACGGCACTGGCATGAGGGTGGGTAGTAGAATAGGTTGCCAGGAAACAGCTTATTTGGGGGGACCCAGAGCTCTGAGGGAACCAGTGTAGAGAAGGAAGAACCAAGATCAAAGGGATGATGGAACGATAGGGGAAGAAATAGACGCAAGCACCAGGGCCAAGTTAATTCAGATATAGGTTTCATTAGCATGCAAGGTGGCAGGAATAGACTGAAATGGGAGGAAATAGAAGAACAGTTAAGGCAAGAAGAAATAATGGTATATGGTTTAGTGGAAACACATCTTAGAGACATGGAGCAACCACCCTGTAACCCCGACTACACATGGGAACATTGCAATAGAACAGAGGGCAGCAGAAAGGGGGGTGGAATTGGAGCATCCATTCATAAAAGTACGAATTTTCAAAGGGTTAAGCTGGGATGCAAGGAACATTTATGGCTAAAAAGAAAAGTGGCAGGGAAGCAAGCACTCCTTGGCTTTGTATACCTGTGGACAGGAGCTAATGCCAAAGAGGAAAACAGGAAAATGTTAGAATGTTTTGCACGCGACATTGTTGAGCTGGGGGGACAGGGCGAGATAATTATATTAAGCGACATGAACGTACACATAGAAGACCTGGATGGGTACACAGATTCGACAGGAAGCATGCTGCAGGACATGTGTGACAGGCATGATTTAGTTGCATGCAACAGTACCGAGAAGTGTGAAGGGCTAATAACATGGGAGGCAGGAAGTCTGTACTCGACCGTAGATTATGCACTAATGTCACAGAGGATGTATAATAGATTAGGGGTAATGAGCATAGATGAACATGGTTCCAGAAGTCTAGGTAGTGACCACAAGCGTATCAAGCTGAGTTTCAGAAGAGAAACCAATGTAGGACTCAAGCGAGATGAACAATCAGAGGGGAATTTTTACTCAGAAAAGCAATTAAAATCAGCAGCCAAACAAATTGAGAAAGTAATTTTTGAAGATAATGAAACAGAATGGACTTGTATATAACTCAATTACTGGAGCTAGAGCTAGCTAAGGTGCGAGTAAGTTGAAGTAGACACAAAATGTGATACCTTCATAAAGTGTAGACGGGAAGCATCCTATTTGGTTAATGAGAAAGTTAGAAGAAAGGCTGCCCAATGGATGTCAAAAGTAAATAAAAAGGATAGAAAAGCAGCTCAAAAATTCTGGAAACATCTCAATGCAATGAGTAATAAGACTAGGCTAGAGCAAAGGCTTATTGTTACATATCAGGGTATTCAACTAGAAGGGGATGAAGCGATAAAACACATAGGAACAAGGATGACAGAAAAATTTAAAGAAAGGAATGTTGCACATAATTTATCGAACGAGGATACACCGGTTACTGCAGTAGCTTCACTTGAGCAAAGAGAGTGGGGAAAGGACGAAGAAGGTTCCTAGTTGCCTATAAACAGGACCAGATGGTATTCTGATCATGTTTAAAAAGAGCAAAATCCAAGCAAACATTAATACAGGGAGTGAATAAAATGATAGTGGATGGGAAATTCCCCGATGAATGGCGATTATGTAGAATGAACATGATATATAAGAGAAAGGGACAAAGCTGAGGTAACTACCGTCCCATAACAGTGACATCTGTGGTATACAGGGTGGCGATGCACAATATAAAGGACAGATTGCAGGCTTGAGTGGAGAACGAGAGGGTGCCAGGGGAACTACAAAATGGGTTCCGGAAACAAAGGAGGTTGGAAGACAATCTATTTTCATTGACGCAGTGTATAGAGATTGCTGAAAAGGCACACAGGCCCCTATGGCTAGCATTTCTAGATATTAGGGGAGCCTACGACAACATTATTCAAGAGTATTTGTGGGACATACTGGGCACATTTGATGTGGAAGACGGAGTAATTAATCTTTCGAAAGATATATATAAAGGTAACAGAGTGCTTATAAAATGGAGAAAAAATGTATCGGGACCTGAAGAGATACAGCGGGGGCTTAGGCAAGGATGTCCTCTGTCTCCTTTGTCGTTCATGTACCTGCAAGGGTTGGGACCAAGCTAAAGAGGAGCGGACTAGGATTCGACTTTTCTTTTTTGAAGCAAGCGGAATGGATTAAACAGTCATTACAGGGACTAATATACGCCGATGATATAGTGCTAATGGCTGGCAACAAGGAAGATTTGCAAAAGTTGATAGACATATGTGGTACAGAGAGAGATAGATTAGGTTTCAAGTTTAGCAAGAAAAAACCTGCAGTCATGATATTTAATGATGAGGGCGGCGAGCATAGAACACAGGAGTTCACGCTAGAAATAGTGGATTAGTACAGGTATCTTGGGGTGTGGATAAAAAACAGTGCTGAGTATCTGAGAGCATGAAAAATATGTAATGAATAAAGCTAGTAGGAATGCAGCTGTCATGAAAAATAGGGCACTGTGGAATTACAATAGGCATGAAGTGGTAAGAGGGATCTGGAAAAGGGTGATGGTTCCTAGCCTGACTATAGGTAATGCGGTCCTTTGCATGAGACCAGATGTTCAAGCAAGGTCAGAAATCAAACAATGCGGTGTAGGGAGGCTAGCCTCGGGAGCACATGGCAATACACCAAATCAGGGGGTACAGGGTGATATGGGATCAATGTCATTCTGGAGCAGAGAAGCTAGCAGTAAGGTAGCATTTGAAGAGCGATTAAAAAAAAATGGCGGAAAAGCAGTGGGCTAGGAAAGTTTTCAGATACCTGTATAAAAAGAATGTGGACAAGAAATGGAGAAAGCGAACTAGAAAATTGACAAGCAAATATCTAGACAGCAGTCACGGCGCAAATTAGCAATTATCGGTTATGAAAAAGGTTAAAGAAACAGAGAAAGCTCTGTGAAAAAGAGGGATGCTCACAAAATCGGCACTGGGAACATCACAGGATCTTTAAGCAGGAAATCGTCAAAGAAAATATCTATGATAATTGTAGCGGAAGCTCTTTGTTGTTTGAGGCCAGGACTGGAGTTTTGCGGACTAAGACACATAGAGTCAGGAACCATTTATTTATTTTATTTTGTTTTATTTTTCTTTATTCTTTTTGTACTAAGTAAGCCTTCTCACGCATGTGTCATTTTTTCTTGAATCAATCACACAAAACCTGCTTCAAGCACAGCATTTATTTTATTTATTAATTTTTTACTTATCTAATAATAATTCATCAAGCAAACTTTTCTCACTTTAAGATTTACTCACACACTACCTAACACACTTAAACTTTTGCACATTTATCTCCACAGAACGACATAATCGTGCAGACAAAAATTGAGGACACTTTTTTGCTGACGAGACATAACCATATAATGCATTCGCATGAAAAAAAAAACCCATAAAGGAACGCTGAATTCACTTCTTGAAATTCGGTTTAAGACGAACAAGGTCAGTATCTTTAACTTCCAAGGCATAGCTAGCTGGCAGCTGAATGAGAGTTGTGATCACTTAAAGTTGAAACTAATTAACCAAATAGTGAAGTCAGGGGCATGATGCGATGTTTGTATTGTAGGATAAGCAGCGCAGTTGTGCGATTTCAGCTATTGCCCCATTAGCTTACATGCCTCTTTAGACCGGGAAGCATCATCTCTTAGCTTCTTCTAGCTAAGCTTTGTTCCTTCACTATCACCAACTGATTAGAGCATTTTGTCAGTTAATTAGGTAAACCAAATGCATGTAAGATACATGAAAACAAGAACAGACGTCATGAAAAAGTATGCGGCTACCATGGCTTATTGAGCGACAGTGTCATTGCTGCCATCAACACACAGGCTGTGTGATGCGCTGCCCTTGCGCGCAATGCTGCGTGACAACCCAACGATAACATGTCAACCTAGTTCGTAGAAGTAAACTTCCACTTCTGTTTGTCTGTTTGTCCTTATTTAACTTGAGTAACTATTTTTGTGAGGGTAGCAATTTTATTTTTGTAATGTGCAGCTCCAAGTTGTACAATCTGCACATTAACTACTGCTAAATAGATTCTTTGGGAAGAAAAAATACTGTCCTTATTTAACTTGAGTAACTCTTTTTGTGAGGGTAGCAATTCTTTTTGTAATGTGCAGCTCGAAGTCGTATAATCTGCACATTAACTACTGGTAAATAGATTCTTTGGGATGAAAAAATACTGAGCTAGACTTTAAATGGCTTTTGACCACACAGAATTGCAACACTGTCACCGAAAAAAGTCAGTGTTTCATTCGTCGAAAATAACCAAAAGTAGCGTCCTGGAATTAAATCCGAAAAAAGTCCACCGAATATTCAAAGAATAAAAGCCGAAAAGTCCAACCGCTAACTATAACTCATACAAAAAACTTCATAACAACTTCTGAAAATGCAAAAACATCACTACATTAAGCGTGATGATAAAAAAGCAAAGAAGAGAAATTGTGAAATAATACTGAGCTCAAAGGGTCGTTGGTTCAAGAGTGTTGGAGGGGCACCTAAAGAGCGTGCTGTGGTGTGTATGACTTAGTAATGTGTGTATGAGTGTGTAGTGGTATAGTATGTCATGAAGTGTAAGCTGGATATTGATTGGTAAGAGCCCTTTGGTGCTTCTAGGAGGCTGTGTAGTATGTGTTTATGTGTTGTGTGCAAGTATTCAAGCACACAAGTTCATTGTGGGAGTCCAGCAACAGGAGACATTGTATGTGTAAATATGTATGAGTGTAAATGCTGTATGTATAACATCGTATGTGGTGATCACTGTAATGTCAATGTCAACAAAATGAGAGAGAAAAGGAGTAAAAAGAGAAAAATAAGCGGACAACAAGGTACTCTGACGTCTACTCTTAAGAGTCATAATTATTTTCATAGTGCAAGTCCACACACAAAATGAACGCAGATGAGGGGTGCACCTAGTTGGTCATTCAGTTAAAGTGCCATGCATACCGCAAGACAAAGAGAGCTAATATAAATGAGCCCATCACAAACATACTTCTATAAAGGTCAATGTCCCGGGTTATAAAGAAGCTATACCTATCATGACGACCTGCTCTTTCTGCTCCTGAACTGCTAAATAATATGTTCAATGCAAGCATGACACCGGGCAACGTTTTGCTACAAATACCAAGAATACGGTTAAACAAACACTGCTAGCACTCAAAGTTTTTCTGCAACTGCATAAATTGCCTCGTCCTTTTCAGTTTCCCGAAAAAATATACAACCGCGCGCACACTACTTCAATTGGCACAAAACTCCTCGCCTGAGGCTTCGCAAGAGTATTACATATAACATGGAGAATAAGAGATAAGACACTACAACATAATGCACAGTTCTTTGATTTAGGTGTGTGAAGGATGTTTCCACCCAAATTAAAACAGAATCCATAATCAACAATTTTCCCTCATGCCATAGCATTGCTCCTTTTTCACTGCCATTTACTACTTAACTGGCATTGCCTATTTCAGAAACTGAAGTGCCAAATGTTCACCATATGTTCATTGAGGTTTTGTGTTCAACAACATGAACATGTGATTCTCTGTGGCAAAGTGGTGCTTTTGCAGCCTGCCACACATAGGTTTTGTCTAGGTAAACAAGAATCAGGCCCTTTAATGCATTTGAACTTCAAGCCATCAAAACTGAAAGGTGCTCAGTAACCTTCTCACAAGCCGTTGAAGATTCCTTATAACTTTCTGATATATCTTTTTGGCATAGGATGCTGTAGAATCAACAGTAATATATTTCTCTTATATCTGACAATTCTGTTTTACTTTCAAGTTATTGCAAAGGATCAGCCTCCTTGTCAGAAAGCATAAAAAGCAGCCTCAGCTTGTGTAAGCATTTCGCCTCCATCGAAATGTTAAAGGCCGTGCACTGTGCGATGTCAGTGCACGTTAAAGAACACCACATGGTTGGAATAATCCGGAGCACTTCACTACAGCGTCCCTCATGGCCTGAGTCACTTTCTCCATAGAAATGCAACCGCCGCGGCTGGGATCTTATCCACGTCTTTCGGGTCAGTAGCCGAACAAAATAAATTTAACAGAACCCATCATTTGCAATGGCAATGGGCAAGTATGGAAGACGAAACTAAGCGGGATGCGGTGTCAGGAAAAAAAATTATTTCTGCGCAGTTAGACAAAATTAGGTCAATTAAAATTATAGAAGCTTGAGGGAAAATGCAAGCTTCATCAGCTGGAATTGAGATCAACTGATTGGCTAGGGGTGCAAGGGAGGAATGCATTTTTTCCCCACGAATCCGAACTTCTGTCCACAACTGTACATCAGTCATAATTATAGCAATGTCCAGCTAACGTGGTTCCACTCTTGTGAGTAAAACCATGCGCACCATGATGCATTAATAATAAAACTTGACCCCAACACTACCAGGATTGTAAACCGGAGCTCAACAGCATGAATCACAATAATGCTAATTCTCCGTAGGATACAAACAAGCGCGACGTGCCACGGCGTCAGGAGATAGGCAAGAGAGCAACTGCTCCCAACAAGTTCGTAACTCGATCGCCAGTGTGAGCACACTGGGGACAGACCACTTTGCAACAGAATAATGTGCCACGCTCACACAGTTTCACACAAACACTGTGAGCAGACCCATGGCAGAGCAAATTAAGGCGACACTTAACAAGTGGCGGCCGTATACTTCCAAACTAAATGAACTATGTGCTCACCTGGTAGAGAATGCAGCAATCTCCTAAAAAAATGCCAAACAAGCTTCATCGCGATGAAATCCGCAAGGAGGTGAATTAAGCTGTCTGCAACCAGCTGCCTTTCGCACAATCAAAAAAGTGTTAGCAGTATTGAGATCACGTTGTCGCGCAGTTAATCAAACTGCCCACTGTGGTGACTCCAAACACAAAGCCACTGAGCTCTTCTACCGAATATATTGCCTATTGCGTAGATAAGAGAAAATCGAAAAAATTCTCTCGGCCTAACCGCTTGCTTCTTCTGACTGCAATTTTGCACAAAAGTGGCATTTGGTGGTCAGTTTTATTTTACACTTTGTCTGCGTGGGGTACTGCCCCAAAGAACTGCCTGAAAACTCAATTGTCTGTGGTGACAGCAGACCGAAACTTAAAACGGTTTCGTAAGAGTAGTATCCGTGCCAGCATCTGTGCCCGCCGGGGGAACAAGTGCTCTACCATTGCCAAAGGGCTCTCCCGGCTATTTTATCAAAATTGGGTGCAGGAAACACTGTTGCATGCAACTGCATCCCTCCCTGCACCTTACGTTTCTCCCGTGAGTTTCTCTGTAGCCTCCCTGCACTGTAGTGCTTTTTCGTCTGGAGGGCACACGATGGCGCTACATCATTACTTAAAATTTTAAGCTTGCAGTTTTGGTTCGCCATCAGCACAGAAGATGACTTCAGATTAATTTTGATCGAATCAGGCAAGTACACCACCCATACATAATATAAAACAAAATGGAGCGCCAAATGCCACCTTAGTACAAATTTCTGCCGCCTTCGTCCAAACTGCTAGCAACGACGAGAGAGGACAGAAAAAAAATCAAATGCAAAGAAGGCGAGCACTGGTTCAGGGAAGGGGGTGGCTCCGAAAGCGAGCGTTGCACTAGGCCATGTCGGTGCACGTTAAAGATCCCCAGGTGTTCCAAATTATTAATGCGAAAGCATAAGATGGTTATGTTGTGTCAGCAAATTTTGTGTGTACGAGTATGTCGTTCTGTGGTGATAAATGAGCAAAAGTTTGTGTTAGGTAGTGCATGAGCAATCTTGAAATGAGAAAAGTTTGGTTGATAAATTGTAATTAGTGAATTATTTATACTGAATTACTGAATTAAATGCAGCTTCAAGCAGGTTTTGTGTGACTGATTCGATGAAAAACGATGTAAATACGTGAAAATGCATACTTAGTATTCCTGGAATTCACACAGTGGATGAAATGCCCTTTAAGAAACTCGCATCGACAAGGGTGCCAGCTTGCCCTCTAGGTAATATATAGAAACTCGATGCTTCCTAATGCTTCGGCTGCCATAAAGGTCTTTGTGACCGGTTTCCGTGACTCCACAGTTAATCTGATTAAGCCGTAGTTATTAATATGAAAGGCATTACTAGGCTATGTTGGCAACAAAAGTGTCCGCAAAATGTTTCGCCGGATGTGGCATCATCAGGTGCTGACGTCACCAGTCAAGATCTGAAGACTGAAGTGAAGTATACAAATTGAATGATTAAACAATATCGAGTCAGAGTCATAATTCATAGGTCATTAACATCAAACATTAATGACCCTAATTAATTACTGTAATCAATGACAGTGATTGATTTATTTACTTCATAGGGCTAATTATTGAGAACATGTGACAGCATAAGAGTGTGACGTCATCCATACGTCTGATGACATCACGCCTACAACCAAGTACACATCGTCGAGTAGTAGCATCAGAGATCCAAGAGCGGCAGTTGGATCTTAACGGAGTGGGCAAGTAGGCGTAGAAAGGCGTTGACTAGGAGCCACCAAGGTCATGGCAAATGCTAATGCTGTCACATTTCTTAACTGCCTAAGAACCAAAAAGGCTGCCGGACCGGACAAAATCAACAAGAGGATGCCCAGGAATCTTGATCACAGTTCCATTTGGAATCTTACAACCTATATGCAAGAATGCTGAGCAAGGGAGAGATATCGCATGCGTGGAAAGCTGCAAACCTGGTCTTCATTCCGAAGCCAGGGAAGAAGCTCAGCTTTGAGCATCTTAGTTTCACTTCCATCACATCTTGTGTTGAAAAATTGATGGAGCATGTAATTCAAACTAGACTGAATAGATTCATGGAAGATAAAAAATCGTTATCTTGATACCATGATAGGCTTCAGATCAAACCTATCGGCATGCAAGGTCATGCTACAGCTGAAGGAGCAGGTAACCGAAAAAAAGACTGTTGATACTAGGGTCATTGTGGGACTGCACGTCTCCAAAGCTTTTGATAGTGTCAAACACGTAGCCATACTTAAGAACCTTGGCGTGCTAAATGTTAGAGTCAAGACATAACATAATCAGCCTGGGCGGACAATCACTCGAAAACATTAAATTTGGGACTAGAGGGACGCCGTAAAGGTCCATTCTCTTTCCGACCCTGTTTAATGTAACGATGACTGGGCTTCCAGGGCAGCTCGACGGAACCACCAATCTGCATCACACCATATAGGCGGACGATTTGACGCTGTGAGTGAGCAGGGGTAGCAATGGACAGATTGAAAGCACACTTCACAGAGCCATAGATGTAATAGAGAAATATCTCGAGCCGATTGCGTTAAAATGCTCGGCAGAAAAATTAGAGGCTCTTTTTCTGTCATCCCAAAAAAGGTAAAAAAAACAGTCCCTCTTGCAAGAGCTGTGATATTGCTCGGCGAGTGAATGGCAATGCCATTCTGACGGTAGACAGTACTCGAGTCCTAGGGCTAAGCATACAAGCAAATGGCAAAAATACAAACTACCATGACACTCGAAGCAAGTACCAGCCTGACGTGCCGGCTACTTAAGCACACTTCTAACAAGTAAGCAGGGATGAAGGAGGCCAATCTTTTGAGATTGGTTCATTCTTTCAGCATAAGCCGAGTGCTATAAGTTGCCCCCTATCTCAAACTTGCCAAAGCAGAAAAGGACAAAATTCAAATCATAATCAGAAAAGGGATGAAAACCACACTAGGTCTTCCTCCGAACACTTCGACAGTAAAACTTCTAAGGCTAGGTCTCTCCAACACTTTCAATGAGCGCATAGAAGCCGCCGTATTGTCGCAGCATCAAAGTCTTTTAAAAATCAAAACTGGAAGGAAAATTATGGAGCGCCTGGGGTTCGAACCCTCTGAGTGTTCAAAGCGGACAGATAACGTACCTAGAGCAACCAGGGATGGACTCAAAATTCCACCGCTGCCAATGAACATGCATCCGGTATTCACGAAGGTAGACGCAAAGACAGGGCTATGGCCCTACAGGGCAAATTTCAAGGTAAATCCGATGTGCTCTACACGGACGCTGCCCAATATGATTGCAAGGGAGCACACACAGCAGTAGTGGTTCGTGAGAGTGGAGACCCGGTCTCGTACTACACCGTTAAAAACACAAGTGCAACTGAGGCAGAAGTTGCCATTGCTCTAGCAATAATACAAAACGGTAAAAGGGCAATTGTGGGTGACTCTAGGCAGCCAATAAGAATTATGACATGGGCAGAATTTCTGCTACAGTCGCCA
This sequence comes from Amblyomma americanum, assembly GCA_030143305.2. Lineage (NCBI taxonomy): Eukaryota > Metazoa > Arthropoda > Arachnida > Ixodida > Ixodidae > Amblyomma > Amblyomma americanum. Next base: position 22,591 of record JARKHS020015074.1, read on the forward strand.
AAATTCTGAGAGAAGCACAAGTATCATCAGAGCTATTCTCACTGGTCTGGTCCCCGGCTCATCAGGGCCTGTGGGGGAACGAGAAGGTGCACGGGGCTGCCCGAGGGCTCACTTTCCAGTCCATCGCCGCTGACACGTACGCCACCTTCCCGCGAGGAACACCTCCCATCGGGTGACAAACTCACAACATTCCATGAAATAATTTCTCATTCTAAGCTCGGTCGTAAGACCTATCCAGCAGCAGATGAACAGTTCAGTAGGAAAGAGTAAATCAGGCAGAGGAAATTGCAAACCGGTTTCCGAACCCTCAACTGCACAGTAAATGGCATCCAGAAGTCTTAATCCTAGATGTATGCACTGCAATAGCATTGCACATCTAGTCCACATAGTCTGCACCTGCCCTTTCTCTAATGACCCGAATAGAATTGTACATTCCTGTGAGACCTTACTGCTCAACCACGAAGCAGAAGAACAACGCAAAGTAATCGGTCTCGTCCTGATTGCCACCAAGTCCCAAGAAATTCTGGCCGACGGTTAGGGGAATGAATGGGTGTTTAGGCTTAAGCCTTCTCCCCCCTTCATTTGTGACAGGTGCAAATTAAAGTTATTTCTCTCTCTCTTTTGCATTTCTCCAATGCAGTCTCTACAGTGATCTCTAAGTTTTCCCCATTCATCTGCCACTCCCTGTGATTTCACCCTAGCCAGCCCAAAGGGACCGATCATCAATGAGAGGGAGAGAATTGGTAAGGAACTCCTTCGAGGGGTGCATTTGCTGATTCATCCTTGAGTTGGCAAGGGGCACAGAGGGGAAATGTTGGAGAGACGGAGTCGGTAGGGCTGGGGTAGCCTACAGGACACAGAGATAGAATGCTTGCACGTGGACAAAAGCTGGTCTCCTTCTTTTTACTGCTTCCCAGCGTTGCCAATCGCTCTAAGTCTAGCAACTTTCATTAGCCCAGTACATCGTCCGCTTTTTTGGTCCAGCATGTCCGCGTGCGATCATCGAACCGCAGACCAGTTTGTAGTGACGTATGAACACATCATGCACAGGCCATGGACCGACAATTCGTAGTGTGAACCGGCAAGAATCGGCTTTGGGGTAAGGTGGGGGAAGGAGGAAGGAAACAATAAAAGAAGGGAGACTGAAAGGGGTTCTGGGAAAAACAGCCCCATATTCGAATTAGGAAAAAATATCCCCAAACGTCCGGTAGCTCCCTAGGACTTGAGCATCCGCCTCGCATATGGGAGACAGAAGTTTGACCACCACTGCCGCCCATGTATCTACCGGTACCCCGTAGGCCTGGTGCTCAAAGTGCATTAAGTCACGTGCAGTACCGGTATACAGTTCACTCTAGACTGGATACTAGTCCCCACTGGTGCTGTGCTAAGCGTGATGGCAACAGAGGTGCTTTAATTGTGACCGTCCCCAAGTGAATAATGCAAGAAGCTCCCCGTGAAATACCAGACTGCTTTGATACATGTTTCCGGCACCTAAGAGTACGAGCGGGTAAACAGCTAGAACATGGTAACTCTGGCGAACGCCTCGCACTTATCCCCCTGTGATGCGTAGGGTCCACTCGGTTACTTTTGATAGAGGACACAGGACTACAGGTATGCAACATTGTACGCTATACAGCGACTCCACCCACCGGCATAAAAGTAGCTAAACAATGAACAGATTCCGGGCATTCATCCCGCCGCTGGTGCTGTGACAAACGTATTGGCTGCCACAGTGTACTCTCAGGGCTCCAGGACTGAGTAGTGATGAGTGCTAGAGCCACAAAAAATTTAAATCAGTGACTCAGGCGTAACAACAGCCGACAGGCGACTGTAAGTCTGTACCCGCTTGAACATTCAGACCACCGCCACCCACACGCCGTGGCACAATTTCTTGGAGTCTGCTCGCACCTCCCTTCGGCGTGAAATTTTCTAAGTCCGACGAATTCAAGATGGCGGCCCCCAAAATAAATCGATATAGACACCCAATTGGTAACATCATAATTAACTAGCACGTGACTGTGTTTAATCAATTATAACTCTAATTAATGGGGTCATGACAAAACGAATTACATATTTGGAATCATCTAGATGAGTAAACACGTTAGACAACAAAAATAACTAATGAAGTCAATGTTTAGTAATGGTTAGGCTTATATTCATTTACTTATAATTGATTACCCAATAAGGTCATGATGTAACTAATGGCATATTCGTAACGGGCTCGATGAGTAGAACGTGTTAGACACCAATATAGCCGAATTGGGTTAATATTTAGTTATGGTTAGGCATAACATGGCGGCCCTGACGTTAGCACTGGGCAACTCAATCACGTGGTAATCGCATGGACGATAGATGGCGCTACCAAACAGCTAACGCTCGTTACCTCGTCTTCCAACCCAACCAGAGAGGCAAATCTGTCAAAATGTTTCAAAAAAGAGTTCAATAAAGAAGTCAATTTTTTTTCAAGTGGGTTCCCAAAGAATTCACTGTTCGAGTAAAATTTCACTTGCGGACTTTTTTTCCGGGGATATTTTTTCCTACACCCGAATGAAAGGGGTGCCGTAGCGGAGGGCTCCGGAATATTATCCATCGCCTGGGGTTCTTTAATGTGCACCAATATCGCACAGCACACCTCTTTATGCATCGCTTCAAGGCCGGGATTCTATGCAGTCCGGAGCCAATCATTTCTCTCTCTCACTTCCTCATGGCGCAGTCAGATGTCCGCCGACATCGAAAAAGTTGCAGCGCTTTTCTGTTTTCCGCAAACAGGGAGACGTTTTCCAACCAAAAACCCTCGTTCAGAAACCACGTTTTCACTTCGTGCTCTGCTGACTGAAGGGGTTAACGTGACGGGCTAGTTTGTGCTTTTCATTCGCTGTCTGAAACATGGTTACTATAGTCGGGTACAACTTAAGAACGCAGCGGCTTTTTCCTGTGAAAGGACCCTCTTCCAGCCAGTACTGTCGGCCGATTCTCGTAACCCTGCTAGCATGACTAAGCAGGGAGTGGTGTACTCGCGGACAGCTTATTGTGGCTGTGCAGCCAAGGAGCTAGGTGACGGCTTTGTTCCATTGTCAAGAGGAGTGGCTTATCGCACGACTTGGTGAGCTTGCACCATCTCCCCTTTCGTCCCGCCGCTTCCCTGGCCGCAATAAATGACCCCCCCCCCCCCCCACCCCTAGTTCGTGGGCAAAGGCGCGCCTCCTTCACTTTCTTGCCTAGCCTTGGCTGCATAGCCACAAAAATCTGTCTGCGAGTTTAGATAAAAGGAGCTATTCGATTCCCCCTATGGTCCGGGATAGACCCCTTTCTCCATTGTTACGCCGCTCCCTACATTATCAGAAATGCACCTTGTGCAGTGCGTTGTCAGGACACGTCTATGAGACCCCTGTGTTCCGAATTCATTAAAAAAAGATACCGACGGGACAAATGCTAGGCTAAAACATGGTTACTAGCTCTAAAAAAACACGAGGGACAGCGAAAAGATACCAACGGGACAAATGCTAGGCTCAAAAACTCTTTCTAGCGCCAAAAAATATAATAATAAACACAAGGGACATCGACCGCACAGGGTTCCTAAGCGCGCATCGAAATCTGAAAACAGACGCTGCGACACTTTGCCCCTGCCGAAGCGTGCGCGGCGGAATCAATTAAA
>JARKHS020015075.1:0-53640 GCA_030143305.2 Amblyomma americanum
GATTTGATTTACCATCAATATTTAGCAGGGCCCATTAGAGCGTGATTAGCGTTCTGACTGACAGTGAATGCATTTTGTCTCCGCGGTCCCTAAACGCGGTCCTATGTGTGCCTTTTCATCGCGAGGAACATACCACGTTGCCCTTACACTGGGAACGAGAAAGTTTTGCACACCACGAGCTTTGGGCGCTCTTACATTTATTTCGGCAGGATTTCATCAAACGCACAGTTTACTGCTAATGCAATTCCGTTCCACATTGACTTTATTTGCCATCAATCCTTTGCACGGCTGATTACACCGTATTAAGTGTCGTGTTTAGGGTTCTGGGTGACAGTGGATGCATACTGTCTCCGAGGTCCCTAACCATGGTACTTGGTGCGCGCTGTCATCATGTCATCATTGGGAATGTGTTGGTTTCCACACCGCCATCTTTGTGCACTCTTCCATTTTTTCTGCTGGATTTCATGAGGTGAACAATTTACAGCTAGTGTAATTCTGTTCCACTCTGAGTTGATTTACCATAAGTCGTTTACAGGACCCATTACTGCGCACTAATTGCCGTGTTTAGGGTTCCGGTTGACAGTGAATGCATATTGTCACCGGGGCCCTAAACATTGTTCTTGGTGCGCCCTATCACCGCCAGGAAAACTAACACTATGTACTCTGATTGGGAATGTGTAGGTGTTGCACACCACCAGTCTTGTGCGTTCTTCCATTTTTTGTGCAGGGTTTCGTGAAATGCTCAGTTTACAGCTAATGCAATTCCGTTCCACTGTGATTTGATTTACCATCAATATTTAGCAGGGCCCATTAGAGCGTGATTAGCGTTCTGACTGACAGTGAATGCATTTTGTCTCCGCGGTCCCTAAACGCGGTCCTATGTGTGCCCTTTCATCGCGAGGAACATACCACGTTGCCCTTACACTCGGAACGAGTAAGTTTTGCACACCACGAGCTTTGGGCGCTCTTACATTTATTTCGGCAGGATTTCATAACACGCACAGTTTACTGCTAATGCAATTCCGTTCCACATTGACTTTATTTGCCATCAATCCTTTGCACGGCTGATTACACCGTATTAAGTGTCGTGTTTAGGGTTCTGGGTGACAGTGGATGCATATTGTCTCCGAGGTCCCTAAACATGGTACTGCGCGCTATCATCATGTCATCATTGGGAATGTGTTGTTTTCCACACCACAATCTTTGTGCACTCTTCTAATTTTTCTGCTGGATTTCATGAGGTGAACAATTTACATCTAGTGTAATTATGCTCCACTCTGATTTGATTTACCATAAGTCCTTTGCAGTGCCAATTACTGCGTACTAATTGCCGTGTTTAGGGTTCCGGCTGACAGTGAATGAATATTGTCGTCGGGGGCCCTAAACATGACAATTGATGGGCCCTATCATCTCGAGGAATCTACCACCATGTCCTCTGATTGGGATTGCGTAAGTTTTGCACTTCACGAGCTTTGTGCATGCTTCTATATTTTCTGCCGGGCTTCATGAGATGCACAGTTTACAGCTATTGCATTCCCATTCCACTGTGACTTGATTTGCCATCAACCCTTTGCAGGCCCCATTACAGCGTATTAAGTGCCGTGTTTAGGTGTCCGGCTGACAGTGAATACGGATTGTCACCGGGGACCTAAACACTGTACTCGGTGCGCCAAATCACAAGGAAAGAACCACTATGTCTTCTCATTGGGAATATGTCAGTTTTGCACGCCAGGAGCTTTGCGCGCTCTTCGATTTTTCCTGCAGAGTTTCATGAAACGCAAAGCCTACAGGTAATGCAATCCTTTTCCACTCTGACTTGATTTACCATCGATCCTTCGCAGGGCTCATTACAGCGTATTAAGTGTCGTGTTTAGGGTTCTGGGTGACAGTGGATTCATACTGTCTCCGAGGTCCCTAACCATGGTACTTGGTGCGCGCTATCATCATGTCATCATTGGGAATGTGTTGGTTTTCACACCACCATCTTTGTGCACTCTTCCATTTTTTCTGCAGGATTTCATGAGGTGAACAGCTAACAGCTAGTGTAATTCTGTTCCACTCTGAGTTGATTTACCATAAGTCGTTTACAGGACCCATTACTGCGCACTAATTGCCGTGTTTAGGGTTCCGGTTGACAGTGAATGCATATTGTCACCGGGGCCCTAAACATTGTTCTTGGTGCGCCCTATCACCGCCAGGAAAACTAACACCATGTACTCTGATTGGGAATGTGTAAGTGTTGCACACCACCAGTCTTGTGCGTTCTTTCATTTTTTGTGCAGGGTTTCGTGAAATGCTCAGTTTACAGCTAATGCAATTCCGTTCCACTGTGATTTGATTTACCATCAATATTTAGCAGGGCCCATTAGAGCGTGATTAGCGTTCTGACTGACAGTGAATGCATTTTGTCTCCGCGGTCCCTATACGCGGTCCTATGTGTGCCCTTTCATCGCGAGGAACATACCACGTTGCCCTTACACTGGGAACGAGAAAGTTTTGCACACCACGAGCTTTGGGCGCTCTTACATTTATTTCGGCAGGATTTCATAAAACGCACAGTTTACTGCTAATGCAATTCCGTTCCACATTGACTTTATTTGCCATCAATCCTTTGCACGGCTGATTACACCGTATTAAGTGTCGTGTTTAGGGTTCTGGGTGACAGTGGATGCATATTGTCTCCGAGGTCCCTAAACATGGTACTGCGCGCTATCATCATGTCATCATTGGGAATGTGTTGTTTTCCACACCACAATCTTTGTGCACTCTTCTAATTTTTCTGCTGGATTTCATGAGGTGAACAATTTACAACTAGTGTAATTATGCTCCACTCTGATTTTATTTACCATAAGTCCTTTGCAGTGCCAATTACTGCGTACTAATTGCCGTGTTTAGGGTTCCGGCTGACAGTGAATGAATATTGTCGTCGGGGGCCCTAAACATGACAATTGATGGGCCCTATCATCTCGAGGAATCTACCACCATGTCCTCTGATTGGGATTGCGTAAGTTTTGCACTTCACGAGCTTTGTGCATGCTTCTATATTTTCTGCCGGGCTTCATGAGATGCACAGTTTACAGCTATTGCATTCCCATTCCACTGTGACTTGATTTACCATCAATCCTTTGCAGGCCCCATTACAGCGTATTAAGTGCCGTGTTTAGGTGTCCGGCTGACAGTGAATACGGATTGTCACCGGGGACCTAAACACTGTACTCGGTGCGCCAAATCACAAGGAAAGAACCACTATGTCTTCTCATTGGGAATATGTCAGTTTTGCACGCCAGGAGCTTTGCGCGCTCTTCGATTTTTCCTGCAGAGTTTCATGAAACGCAAAGCCTACAGGTAATGCAATCCTTTTCCACTCTGACTTGATTTACCATCGATCCTTCGCAGGGCTCATTACAGCGTATTAAGTGTCGTGTTTAGGGTTCTGGGTGACAGTGGATTCATACTGTCTCCGAGGTCCCTAACCATGGTACTTGGTGCGCGCTATCATCATGTCATCATTGGGAATGTGTTGGTTTCCACACCACCATCTTTGTGCACTCTTCCATTTTTTCTGCAGGATTTCATGAGGTGAACAGCTAACAGCTAGTGTAATTCTGTTCCACTCTGAGTTGATTTACCATAAGTCGTTTACAGGACCCATTACTGCGCACTAATTGCCGTGTTTAGGGTTCCGGTTGACAGTGAATGCATATTGTCACCGGGGCCCTAAACATTGTTCTTGGTGCGCCCTATCACCGCCAGGAAAACTAACACTATGTACTCTGATTGGGAATGTGTAGGTGTTGCACACCACCAGTCTTGTGCGTTCTTCCATTTTTTGTGCAGGGTTTCGTGAAATGCTCAGTTTACAGCTAATGCAATTCCGTTCCACTGTGATTTGATTTACCATCAATATTTAGCAGGGCCCATTAGAGCGTGATTAGCGTTCTGACTGACAGTGAATGCATTTTGTCTCCGCGGTCCCTAAACGCGGTCCTATGTGTGCCCTTTCATCGCGAGGAACATACCACGTTGCCCTTACACTGGGAACGAGAAAGTTTTGCACACCACGAGCTTTGGGCGCTCTTACATTTATTTCGGCAGGATTTCATAAAACGCACAGTTTACTGCTAATGCAATTCCGTTCCACATTGACTTTATTTGCCATCAATCCTTTGCACGGCTGATTACACCGTATTAAGTGTCGTGTTTAGGGTTCTGGGTGACAGTGGATGCATATTGTCTCCGAGGTCCCTAAACATGGTACTTGGTGCGCGCTGTCATCATGTCATCATTGGGAATGTGTTGTTTTCCACACCACAATCTTTGTGCACTCTTCTAATTTTTCTGCTGGATTTCATGAGGTGAACAATTTACAACTAGTGTAATTATGTTCCACTCTGATTTGATTTACCATAAGTCCTTTGCAGTGCCAATTACTGCGTACTAATTGCCGTGTTTAGGGTTCCGGCTGACAGTGAATGAATATTGTCGTCGGGGGCCCTAAACATGACAATTGATGGGCCCTATCATCTCGAGGAATCTACCACCATGTCCTCTGATTGGGATTGCGTAAGTTTTGCACTTCACGAGCTTTGTGCATGCTTCTATATTTTCTGCCGGGCTTCATGAGATGCACAGTTTACAGCTATTGCATTCCCATTCCACTGTGACTTGATTTACCATCAATCCTTTGCAGGCCCCATTACAGCGTATTAAGTGCCGTGTTTAGGTGTCCGGCTGACAGTGAATACGGATTGTCACCTGGGCCCTAAACACGGTCCTTGGTGCGCCCAATCACCAGGAAACTACCACTATGTCTTCTCGCCGGGCATATGTCAGTTTTGCATGTCTTCTCATTGCGAATATGTCACTTTTGCATACCAGGAGCTTTGCGCGCTCTTCGATTTTTTTCTTCAGTTTCATGAAACGCAAAGTGTACAGGTAAGGCAATTATTTTCCACTGTGACTTGGTTTACCATCAATCCTTTGCAGGCCCCAATACAGCGTATTAAGTGCCGTGTTTAGGTGTCCGGCTGACAGTGAATACGGATTGTCACCGGGGACCTAAACACTGTACTCGGTGCGCCAAATCACAAGGAAAGAACCACTATGTCTTCTCATTGGGAATATGTCAGTTTTGCACGCCAGGAGCTTTGCGCGCTCTTCGATTTTTCCTGCAGAGTTTCATGAAACGCAAAGCCTACAGGTAATGCAATCCTTTTCCACTGTGACTTGATTTACCATCGATCCTTCGCAGGGCTCATTACAGCGTATTAAGTGTCGTGTTTAGGGTTCTGGGTGACAGTGGATTCATACTGTCTCCGAGGTCCCTATCCATGGTACTTGGTGCGCGCTATCATCATGTCATCATTGGGAATGTGTTGGTTTCCACACCACCATCTTTGTGCACTCTTCCATTTTTTCTGCAGGATTTCATGAGGTGAACAATTTACAGCTAGTGTAATTCTGTTCCACTCTGAGTTGATTTACCATAAGTCGTTTACAGGACCCATTACTGCGCACTAATTGCCGTGTTTAGGGTTCCGGTTGACAGTGAATGCATATTGTCACCGGCGCCCTAAACATTGTTCTTGGTGCGCCCTATCACCGCCAGGAAAACTAACACTATGTACTCTGATTGGGAATGTGTAGGTGTTGCACACCACCAGTCTTGTGCGTTCTTCCATTTTTTGTGCAGGGTTTCGTGAAATGCTCAGTTTACAGCTAATGCAATTCCGTTCCACTGTGATTTGATTTACCATCAATATTTAGCAGGGCCCATTAGAGCGTGACTAGCGTTCTGACTGACAGTGAATGCATTTTGTCTCCGCGGTCCCTAAACGCGGTCCTATGTGTGCCCTTTCATCGCGAGGAACATACCACGTTGCCCTTACACTCGGAACGAGTAAGTTTTGCACACCACGAGCTTTGGGCGCTCTTACATTTATTTCGGCAGGATTTCATAACACGCACAGTTTACTGCTAATGCAATTCCGTTCCACATTGACTTTATTTGCCATCAATCCTTTGCATGGCTGATTACACCGTATTAAGTGTCGTGTTTAAGGTTCTGGGTGACAGTGGATGCATATTGTCTCCGAGGTCCCTAAACATGGTACTGCGCGCTATCATCATGTCATCATTGGGAATGTGTTGTTTTCCACACCACAATCTTTGTGCACTCTTCTAATTTTTCTGCTGGATTTCATGAGGTGAACAATTTACAACTAGTGTAATTATGTTCCACTCTGATTTGATTTACCATAAGTCCTTTGCAGTGCCAATTACTGCGTACTAATTGCCGTGTTTAGGGTTCCGGCTGACAGTGAATGAATATTGTCGTCGGGTGCCCTAAACATGACAATTGATGGGCCCTATCATCTCGAGGAATCTACCACCATGTCATCTGATTGGGATTGCGTAAGTTTTGCACTTCACGAGCTTTGTGCATGCTTCTATATTTTCTGCCGGGCTTCATGAGATGCACAGTTTACAGCTATTGCATTCCTATTCCACTGTGACTTGATTTACCATCAATCCTTTGCAGGCCCCATTACAGCGTATTAAGTGCCGTGTTTAGGTGTCCGGCTGACAGTGAATACGGATTGTCACCTGGGCCCTAAACACGGTCCTTGGTGCGCCCAATCACCAGGAAACTACCACTATGTCTTCTCGCCGGGCATATGTCAGTTTTGCATGTCTTCTCATTGCGAATATGTCACTTTTGCATACCAGGAGCTTTGCGCGCTCTTCGATTTTTTTCTTCAGTTTCATGAAACGCAAAGTGTACAGGTAAGGCAATTATTTTCCACTGTGACTTGGTTTACCATCAATCCTTTGCAGGCCCCAATACAGCGTATTAAGTGCCGTGTTTAGGTGTCCGGCTGACAGTGAATACGGATTGTCACCGGGGACCTAAACACTGTACTCGGTGCGCCAAATCACAAGGAAAGAACCACTATGTCTTCTCATTGGGAATATGTCAGTTTTGCACGCCAGGAGCTTTGCGCGCTCTTCGATTTTTCCTGCAGAGTTTCATGAAACGCAAAGCCTACAGGTAATGCAATCCTTTTCCACTGTGACTTGATTTACCATCGATACTTCGCAGGGCTCATTACAGCGTATTAAGTGTCGTGTTTAGGGTTCTGGGTGACAGTGGATTCATACTGTCTCCGAGGTCCCTAACCATGGTACTTGGTGCGCGCTATCATCATGTCATCATTGGGAATGTGTTGGTTTTCACACCACCATCTTTGTGCACTCTTCCATTTTTTCTGCAGGATTTCATGAGGTGAACAGCTAACAGCTAGTGTAATTCTGTTCCACTCTGAGTTGATTTACCATAAGTCGTTTACAGGACCCATTACTGCGCACTAATTGCCGTGTTTAGGGTTCCGGTTGACAGTGAATGCATATTGTCACCGGGGCCCTAAACATTGTTCTTGGTGCGCCCTATCACCGCCAGGAAAACTAACACTATGTACTCTGATTGGGAATGTGTAAGTGTTGCACACCACCAGTCTTGTGCGTTCTTCCATTTTTTGTGCAGGGTTTCGTGAAATGCTCAGTTTACAGCTAATGCAATTCCGTTCCACTGTGATTTGATTTACCATCAATATTTAGCAGGGCCCATTAGAGCGTGATTAGCGTTCTGACTGACAGTGAATGCATTTTGTCTCCGCGGTCCCTATACGCGGTCCTATGTGTGCCCTTTCATCGCGAGGAACATACCACGTTGCCCTTACACTGGGAACGAGAAAGTTTTGCACACCACGAGCTTTGGGCGCTCTTACATTTTTTTCGGCAGGATTTCATAAAACGCACAGTTTACTGCTAATGCAATTCCGTTCCACATTGACTTTATTTGCCATCAATCCTTTGCACGGCTGATTACACCGTATTAAGTGTCGTGTTTAGGGTTCTGGGTGACAGTGGATGCATATTGTCTCCGAGGTCCCTAAACATGGTACTGCGCGCTATCATCATGTCATCATTGGGAATGTGTTGTTTTCCACACCACAATCTTTGTGCACTCTTCTAATTTTTCTGCTGGATTTCATGAGGTGAACAATTTACAACTAGTGTAATTATGCTCCACTCTGATTTTATTTACCATAAGTCCTTTGCAGTGCCAATTACTGCGTACTAATTGCCGTGTTTAGGGTTCCGGCTGACAGTGAATGAATATTGTCGTCGGGGGCCCTAAACATGACAATTGATGGGCCCTATCATCTCGAGGAATCTACCACCATGTCCTCTGATTGGGATTGCGTAAGTTTTGCACTTCACGAGCTTTGTGCATGCCTCTATATTTTCTGCCGGGCTTCATGAGATGCACAGTTTACTGCTATTGCATTCCCATTCCACTGTGACTTGATTTACCATCAATCCTTTGCAGGCCCCATTACAGCGTATTAAGTGCCGTGTTTAGGTGTCCGGCTGACAGTGAATGCGGATTGTCACCTGGGCCCTGAACACGGTCCTTGGTGCGCCCAATCACCAGGAAACTACCACTATGTCTTCTCGCCGGGCATATGTCAGTTTTGCATGTCTTCTCATTGCGAATATGTCACTTTTGCATACCAGGAGCTTTGCGCGCTCTTCGATTTTTTTCTTCAGTTTCATGAAACGCAAAGTGTACAGGTAAGGCAAATATTTTCCACTGTGACTTGGTTTACCATCAATCCTTTGCAGGCCCCAATACAGCGTATTAAGTGCCGTGTTTAGGTGTCCGGCTGACAGTGAATACGGATTGTCACCGGGGACCTAAACACTGTACTCGGTGCGCCAAATCACAAGGAAAGAACCACTATGTCTTCTCATTGGGAATATGTCAGTTTTGCACGCCAGGAGCTTTGCGCGCTCTTCGATTTTTCCTGCAGAGTTTCATGAAACGCAAAGCCTACAGGTAATGCAATCCTTTTCCACTGTGACTTGATTTACCATCGATCCTTCGCAGGGCTCATTACAGCGTATTAAGTGTCGTGTTTAGGGTTCTGGGTGACAGTGGATTCATACTGTCTCCGAGGTCCCTATCCATGGTACTTGGTGCGCGCTATCATCATGTCATCATTGGGAATGTGTTGGTTTCCACACCACCATCTTTGTGCACTCTTCCATTTTTTCTGCAGGATTTCATGAGGTGAACAATTTACAGCTAGTGTAATTCTGTTCCACTCTGAGTTGATTTACCATAAGTCGTTTACAGGACCCATTACTGCGCACTAATTGCCGTGTTTAGGGTTCCGGTTGACAGTGAATGCATATTGTCACCGGCGCCCTAAACATTGTTCTTGGTGCGCCCTATCACCGCCAGGAAAACTAACACTATGTACTCTGATTGGGAATGTGTAGGTGTTGCACACCACCAGTCTTGTGCGTTCTTCCATTTTTTGTGCAGGGTTTCGTGAAATGCTCAGTTTACAGCTAATGCAATTCCGTTACACTGTGATTTGATTTACCATCAATATTTAGCGGGGCCCATTAGAGCGTGTTTAGCGTTCTGACTGACAGTGAATGCATTTTGTCTCCGCGGTCACTAAACGCGGTCATATGTGTGCCCTTTCATCGCGAGGAACATACCACGTTGCCCTTACACTGGGAACGAGTAAGTTTTGCACACCACGAGCTTTGGGCGCTCTTACATTTGTTTCGGCAGGATTTCATAAAACGCAAAGTTTACTGCTAATGTAATTCCGTTCCACATTGACTTTATTTGCCATCAGTCCTTTGCACGGCTTATTACAGCGTATTAAGTGTCGTGTTTAGGGTTCTGGGTGACAGTCGATGCATATTGTCTCCGAGGTCCCTAAACATGGTACTTGGTGCGCGCTATCATTATGTCATCATTGGGAATGTGTAGTTTTCCACAGCACCATCTTTGTGCACTCTTCTATTTTTTCTGCAGGATTTCATGAGGTGAACAATGTACAACTAGTGTATTTCTGCTCCACTCTGATTTGATTTACCATAAGTCCTTTAAAACGCCTATTACTGCGTACTAATTGCCGTGTTTAGGGTTCCGGCTGACATTGAATGCATATTGTCGTCGGGGGCCCTAAACATGACAATTGGTGGGGCCTATCATCACGAGGAATCTAACACCATGTCCTCTGATTGGGATTGCGTAAGTTTTGCACTTCACGAGCTTTGTGCACGCTTCTATTTTTTCTGCCGGGCTTATTGAGATGCACAGTTTACAGCTATTGCATTCCCATTCCACTGTGACTTGATTTACCATCAATCCTTTGCAGGCCCCATTACAGCGTATTAAGTGCCGTGTTTAGGTGTCCGGCTGACAGTGAATGCGGATTGTCACCGGGGACCTAAACACGGTACTTGGTGCGCCCAATCACCAGGAAACAACCACTCTCTCTTTCATTGGGAATATGTCAGTTTTGCACACCACGAGCTTTGGGCGCTCTTTCATTTATTTGGGCAGAATTTCATAAATTGCACAGTTTACTGCTAATGCAATTCCGTTCCACATTGAGTTTATTTGCCACCAATCCTTTGCAGGGCTTATTACAGCGTATTTAGTGTTGTGTTTAGGGTTCTGGGTGACAGTGGTTGCATATTGTCTCCGAGGTCCCTAACCATGGTACTTGGTGCGCGCTATCATCATGTCAGCATTGGGAATGTGTTATTTTCCACACCATCATCTATTTTGTTCTGCAGAATTTCATGAGGTGAACAGTTTACAACTAGTGTAATTCTGTTCTACTCTAATTTGATTTACCATAAGTCTTTTGCAGGGCCAATTGCTGCGTATTAATTGCCGTGTTTGGCGTTCCGACTGACAGTGAATGCATATTGTCGTCGGGGGCCCTAATCATTGTTCTTGGTGCGCCCTATCACCACCTGAAAACTACCACTATATACTCTGATAGGGAATTTGTAGGTGTTGCATACCACCAGTCTTGTGCGTTCTTCCATTTTTTTGGCAGGGTTTCGTGAAATGCTCAGTTTACAGCTAATGCAATTCCGTTCCACTGTGATTTGATTTACCATCTCTCTTTAGCAAGGCCCATTAGAGCGTGTTTAGCGTTCTGACTGACAGTGAATGCATTTTGTCTCCGGAGTCCCTAAACACGGTTCTATGTGCGCTCTATCATCGCGAGGAACTTACCACGTTGCCCTTTCACTTGGAACGAGTAAGTTTTGCACACCACGAGCTTTGGGCGCTCTTACATTTATTTCGGCAGGATTTCATAAAACGCACAGTTTACTGCTAATGCAATTCCGTTCCACATTGACATTATTTGCCATCAATCCTTTGCAGGGCTTATTACAGCGTATTAACTTGTCCTTCGAATTGGCTTGACTCATGCCTAAAATCTGCCTTGCATGGTCCTCCATGATAACTTCTTTAAGCTTTTCTACCACGTGGCCTTCATAGCCACACCCTGTCCCAGTCATTTCTGTCTCAATGGTCAAAGGTCAAGAGCCAGAGGCCATGGCTCAAAGTTCCATGGCTTCAGAGACCCATCGACTTTTTCGGGATTGCTTGTGAACTAAAGTTTTCGCAGTTTTGTGTGGCAACATGTCCAATCTGCGTTAAAGTTCTTCACAGAACCCTAGTTGTCTCAAGGACATCAAAATAGCACAATGGGAAGTTGTCCTACCCGTCTTCTAAAAGTGGCGCATAATTGCGGAGTGTAAGGCAGAGCAGAGGAAATTGCATGGGTTGCCTTTTTTGCTCACATCTACGAAGACTCGAGCTCCTTACAAACCAATTATGCAAAATCAGAATGCACGCCACAATTTGTGACAACCGCGGCGGTAATGATCCACTTGTTCTTCAAATGAATAATAATAATATTCTATTTTTGGGGCAAGAAAATGGCGCAGTATCTCTCTCATATATCAATGGACACCTGAAACATACCGTAACAGAAGGGATTAAGGCGGGAGTGAGTGAAAAAAAGAGACCGTAGTGGAGGGCTTCGGAATAATTTCGACCACCTGGGGATCTTCAACGTGCACTGACATTGCACAGCACACGGGCGTGTTAGCGTTTTTCCTCCATAAATACGCAGGCGCCGTGGTCGGGTTCGAACCCTGGAACTCCGGATCAGTAATCGAGCTACCGTGGCGGGTACCTCAAATGTCACCTTCCTCAAATGCTACCTTCCATTTTTCACTGAGCTACCGTGGCGGGTACCTGAAATGTCACCTTCCTCAAATGCTACCTTGAATTTTTGACATAATAAAATTAAGGCATCGACTGTGAATGTGTGCGCGAATTTCTCGTTCTGTAAAGATGCATGTAGAGCCACAAACAGCTGCTCCGGCGGCACTTCTGTTTGTGTTGGGCCTTCCTTTCTTACTTCTAGTGCATATATATTAATCGCCCTCTTTCAACATAAATCGTTTTTAGTTTTGTTTTCAGTTCCTTTATAAAATAAACTCGAAGACTAAGGCAGGAAAAATGGATGAACAACTTACAATTTCTTTAAAGAACCCGATAATACATTTATATAATGCGCCGCTAGGCACTCCGTGCTTTAGAAAAACTTGTTCTGATCGGCGCTCATGAGTCCCGTTCCACAGCATTGTCAACTGACGTTAGGCGTCATTGTTTTGGTTTATTAGCCCAACTTGCTAGCCAAGTGCCACTCCCTCTAATCCTAGGTATGGGTGGAAAATTAATTCAAAGCTGGATTTGTCGATCAGTGCAGAGCATGCACAAGTGAATCAATAAACTTGTCATCGTGGCCACAGAACAGTGGCGAGGTACGCAAGCGCTGTATAAGTATTCCGTGTGCTATAAGCTGGCGCGGTCATAAGTCACCGGACACATCATCGCAGTCGCCCGTGCACTGTGGCAAAGTGACAACCCTGAGCGTATAACAAATATTTCTTGTTCAACCTAACGCACGAAAAACCCCTCTGAGCTATAGCACGCCCACCTGGTACTTTTCAGTTTGCACGCGAAATGGGTGCCACCCAGCGTGTGCATGGTCTCTGCAATCACCTACACAACCCCAAGCAATTGATTTTAGTATGACATCATCACCCTACATTCGCACACTAACTGTACCTTTACTTTCTCTTTCCACTAAAATAAGTGCGCCGCCGGCTTTTCTCGTAATGGCGCTTGAAAGGCTTTCGCCTTACAAAGTTCACTTGTTGCTTCTAGTTAGTGACCAAAGATGGCACCGAAATTCTGTTGTGACAAAATTTTCTGTGTGTGCGGTGAAGGCAGTAAAAGTAGTTGAAAGGAATTGTGTCGTATTCTTACACCCGCGACATAATTAGCCTTATCAGAAAGGACGGTGATGTAGAGTGTTCACTGCCCCATCTTTCACATGGCCCTCAGAATAAAAAAAAAGACGTGGATCGAGGCTTCTCAACTTATAAACAGGAGGATTACGCATGGGCAAAGGGGATAATGTTTTACGGTTAGTGATTCAGGTTACGCTAGCTACGGTAGAATTTAGCGATTCATGCAGCAAGCGTAAACATCAAATTTTAGCGCGTAATAAAGGCCTCACGCTGATCTCTGTATTGACATTGAGCGCTAACACCACTTTGACGGCAAGGCTGTCTGTAATGCACACGAATGTAACAGTGCAAGTATCTACCACGGCCATTCTCGAGGCAGCCGAAAGCAGCGGAAAGTAATGTGTGAACGACTCCGACCGCTGGTAGAAGGACACAACCGCCGCCCTGTGTAGTGGCCTGCCATTTGCAAGCCTGTTTTCGTTACTCTGAAGCTTACTATGATTTTCGCGTAGGAGCCCAATGAGGAAGGAGCAGTGTGTACATACCAGGAGACACGAAGCGGCGATGCTTAAACATCAGATATGTATGGTTATGTATGTGGTCCAAGAGTTGTGCTTAGGTACGGCATATTCATCTCTCAAGTATCCAACTGCCGAAGCCACGCCATACCTCTGGCATGCAGCAGGCAGATTTGGTGCAGCTGTTAAAGCCAGCGAGGCTCAATCTGCTTGTTTTTGGCTGCCGAAGTTGCTCTATTCAAAAGAAAATACTTGCAGTGAATGACGGCTTTCCAGTAATGCGTCTGCTGGACGAAAGCCCATTGGCATACGGATAGGGGAGGGGGGTGAAGGGGCCGCCTGCACCTTTTGGAAATTGGAACAATTTTTTTCGCTCGAGCTAAAAAATTGATTAGCACACAAAGGTTCCTAATATCCGTGGAAGCATCATTCAGGATTGCGAGCAAATTTTGCACTCTGCCAACTATGACGTAATCTTGCTGGCGATGGCACGGCAGTGAAAGAAGACAGGCTGAAGATAGCGAACAATTCTGAGAGGAACGCTTGAGGTTTTCTATCTTTAACTTCGAGATCTACGCAGTACTATCGCGAGAACTACCGCTTTCTCATAAATTGCTGGCTAGGTTTGGGAAGAATTCTAGGCCACCACACTTAGAAAGAAAAGTGTGACACCTTCCCGTGTCGTCACATTTGCTTGCAGTCACTCCTTGCTGAAATGATGAAATTTCAACCACTCCGCCACCAAAACCAAGCCTATGTAAATCCGCCCACCAAAAATCTTGTACGCTTGTAGTGCACTGAAAGCCGAGGCCATTAGTGTCATAATACAATCCATTTCAACGAATTAAGATAGGACCACATACTTATTTTGGCCCCAGATAAGTGGAACCGCCACTATTTTTCATGTATGGCTTCCTATCAAAATATGATATCCAATTAAATAAGCTTTTTGATTAATGGAAGAGAGTGATTCGTAGGAGTCTATGCTTAGCTTCATTTCCTGGTTATGAAATTGATTGTCAAGCGCTTCGGACGAATTTATACAGTGTAAGCACCCAGAGAGCCACACTGCAATGAAATCGGCTGCAGTGCGTCTGCGATATGACTTGCCGGAGAAAAGGGAAGGAGGCAACGTTTTTTCTCATACATAAAAAGCGTTCAAGAGAAACACCAAGAATGCAGGCCCGTGCGCTTTTTCTGTTTTGTAAAGAAAATAGGTATAAAGGAACGCCGAAGCAGTAAAAACATGTGAAACGGCAAAAGAAGGGAAATTGCAGCCATAAAGCAAAGCCGGCACTTTTCGAGGACGGGCGCTAGTAAACGCAAAGACGCTCTTAATGACTAGCGAGTCGCGACTTAACAGAGAGCGGAGGGTACCGACAAGAAGCAGATCTTGTTTTCGAAGCGGTCGCGACACCACAGCATCGAACCCAGCACCCGCCAATAACACGAAGCAAACTAAAATGAAATACACGGTGCAGATTGTTCGTACACAGTGACAGTGGCAAGATCCCTCTTTCTTGAAAAGGCATCCGAGCCCTATCCTTTCGGGAGCCTTTTCTGTCGACCCGCCCCCCTCCCCCGCACATCGCCGCCTTCATCCTCTCATTGAATGCTACTGCGACGCGCTTCCTCACTCGAACCGTGAGTGATGGCTGCTTCAATGGCAAAAACGTAAGGGAAAGCGCTGCACGCCAGGGGCAGCGGTGCGCTCAGCCAAAAGGGTAAAAGCAGCCCCGCTTCCCCGCTTTGGGTCACACCAGCGAAGTGCCGCGTCCGGGCACGCGTCGTTCCGCCGTTTTCATATGACGCCATTGCTAGCGCTGCTCAAAGGCGACCTGTTGCAAACACACAGCGGCACCGGCGAGCATGTGTTTCGAGAAGTCTTGAGATGGGTGTCTGTTTCTTTGACTTCTAGAGAGAGAGCGACACGGAGGCAGACAGTGCACAGGGCATCTTGTTCTTGCCTTCGCCGCTCGCTATAGTCAAGATACGTTCGTACGCCGGCCACCGAACCGGACACCATTGTGAATGTGCATTTGGCTGAGTGCCCCTCCAGTGTGAGAGGCCTCGCCACAGCAGCGGCAGCGAGTAAATGACTCCGACCATCTTCCCACGAGAGGAGCCAACACGGCCACGTGCTTTTCAGCACGTACGTGCATCTTTGCACAATGAGAAACCCTTTGGGTGGATCCTTGGCAGACTCGTCTCCGGCAGAGTGGCGCCGCTCTAACTATCCTCTGCTGGGTAGGCGTCGTACACTAATAAAAATGAATGTATCCCAAACAAGCATCGGCCTTACAAATACATTATGAACATTGAATAAATGTTCGACCAAACAAAAAGTAAAATTGCTATAATATTTTGGTGCTACCTGGAAAATTCACAAATGGAGATCGATAAAGTCAGTGCATGAGAAAAATGATAGGAGAAAACTTGAAAAGGAAGTACAAACATATTCCAAGCTAGATGAGGCAGTTGCTACCGGGCACTAAAAATCGTAAGTTACAGCCCGCCACCTCTTTGCACCATATCCACTGATATCGATCCCAAGTAGGACCGGAACATTATAACAATGTTACTTTTCTTGCGTTAGTCGAAAGTTAATTGTAAGTTTTTGATGTACTTTTTATAATGTTTTTGGAATGTTATAGATTTAACGTTTTATAGCACTATATAAAATCAATAAAAAAATGCAACATTCTAGAAAATGTTAAAGCAACCTCCCACAAGCATGCGGGTCCACCAGTTATGACGGTACATAGGTTGCCACTTTTCAAAAATGAACTACGGGGGCGGCACTTGAGCTCCACACACAACGCAGCATGCAAATCATATATTTGCCTCCGAATGGTTACTATCGTGTCAAACCTATGCACCCGTTACTAACAGGTGGCTGGTGAGTAATAGTGACGAATATGTAATAAAGAAAGCTTCCTAACAAAATATTGGAGCTGTGCACAGAATGCATGGCAGGCACAATATAAGGAATTTAGTTGCAACGTACAGCTAGTCGAATATTATACTTACTGTAGCAACAGTGATAAAAGATTTGATTCCAACATTCTAATAAAGTTTAGTGGACTATTGCAAAACAATGTTCATTTGGGACATTAAACTTAATGTTTCGTCACAACATTCCATGGAAGGAACTTGTCACAACATTTCATGTAAGGAGTTCCTTGGAAGGAACTCCGAACAACAGCGAGCTCCAGTCCGGATACAATAGCGAGAAAACATCTAACTTGCCTCAATTGTTTGGTAATTTTTAACAATACATTAACATTAGGAAGTCACCATATCAAAATAATTCAATGTTGAACTAATGCTTTGTTCATAACACTTAATGTTATTTAATGTTTTTTAACGTTACTACCGAGTACGCGGGTTCGATCTCTGGCCGATGCGGACGCGTTTCAGTGGAGAACTGCAGACGGCGCCCATGTACACAGCGATGTCATTGCAAGGTAAAGAGACCCAGGTGGCCGGCATTATCCGGAGCTCTATACTACAGCGTCCCTCATAGCCTGAGTCGTTTTGGGACTCCAAACCCCATGAAAGCACACCACACAAATTTTATGGACCCTTGGAAGTCGCGCAGCATTGGGGTGAAAACCCCCAAAGTGCGCCCTCGGGGACATTGCGGCAAGTAAGCCGTTGCACGTGTGCATGCCTCTATGTTTGTGTGCTTCGATGTTTTTCGTGTGGATATGTTGTCAACGGAGCTGTGAACAACTAAGGCAGCGGACGAGAGCGCGACGAGCGACGACGAGTGGCGAGGGGTGTGTGTGCAGTTGCTCGACTGTGCGGATGCGCGAGCAAGATCGAGCGAGATGTATGAAGCTGTAAGCATGCATTCATCCTGAATATAAGTTATCGCTGTATATATAGCCATTCTTGGTTTTCAACGTACGCATTCAACTGTTTTTCCAATCAATGTGCATATATTTTCCGACAATATCAACCACGAGGAACTCCATAGCCAGCTTTGTATCGCGCTGTCCCAAATTATGGACATCCGACGCTCCATCAAGCGTAAGCGGTTGTCTGACGAAGCGTTATCCAACTGCGCCCCTGAAGATGCTGGTGTGACATGTAACAACGTTGTAGCATTTGACCAGAGTGATGCAAGCTTTCATCAGCGGACAGTAGCTGATGTCGACTCCATGGAAGGAGCTCCAAACAACTGCGAAGTCCAGTCACGCAGTAAGCCGAGACGATTCCCTTTCTCCTTGTTTGGGATTGAAGTCCGGAGACAATAGCAAGAAAAGAACTAACTTAACTCAAGAATATGACTACAGAGAGTTTCTAGGCAAAGCTAAACTCACTGGCATCCCGGACGTTTTGAAGCTATGTATTCTTACTAAGCCATGGCCGCGAAATTTTACATACGACTTTAAGAAGGATGTAACACCTAAAAAGAGACCTTTTCACCACGAAATGGTCGGGAGATTAGGCCCCTTGGCTTGCGTACTCAGCGACAGCGAAAGGCGCCCTTTGTTGTTTTTGCGTCACTTTTCCTCCGCGTGTTCACCGGGTTACTCGAGGTAGATTTATCTTGCGCGCTTTCAGTAACCACAGAAAAATTCACGAGGCGTGCAGGGATCCCGTAAAATCCCAATGGCACCAGGAAGCAATGGCGGCCATCACAGAACTTTATAGATGTGATGAAAGCTGAAAAGAGCACTGCACGAACAGTTTGAAAGGAATCGTGTGAAAAACTACTTCCAATAGTTTCCACCATTGTCTTTTGTGCGACGCATGACTTCTCATTTCGCGGCAAGCAGTCCGATATTGGAGCCTTGACTTTTGGGTAGAAGCTGGAGATACTCGACTTCAAGAGCACTTCACGTCTTCTGCTGGCAATGTAAGGACACTCCTGTCCGCGTCCAGAACTAGATCATCACAATCGGTGGCGACGTCCTGAGAGAGCAGATAGTTGCCGAAGCTAACACAGCGTTTGCTTTTTCCATTCTTGCTGACGAAACTGAAGATATTTCAAGAAAAGAGCAGATGTCTGTAGGCGTTCGCTTTTTGACAAGACGGGAGCCGAAGTGTGCGTTCGACAGCAGTTTTTGGAAATTGTGGAGCTGGAGCAATTAATCTCCGCTTGCATCGCCGCTGCAATCTTGAAGCTTTTGACGAATGCCGGGCTGATTCTTTCGAACGTCGTTGGACAGGGGTACGATGGATGCTCTACAATGGCTGTAAAAGAAGCTGGTGTGAACAAAATACAGTTTCTGAAGGCACTATGTTTCCACTGCACAAGTCACAAACTAAATCTCGTCATCAACGATTTGAACGACGTCTCTGAAATTCGAAGCACAATTCGGATAATCAAACAAACCATAAACTTCTTCCGCGAGAACGTGCTCCGGAGAAAATTGGCCTACTTTCTGATACTGTGTGAGACAAGATGGTCTGCAAAATACAAGTCTATTACGGTCTTCTCTCCGCATTACGAGGGCATAGTCGAAGCACTCGAGGAGCTCGCGTTCACGGAATCATGCTCAAACGCTGCTACTAGACAACGAGCTCACATCCTCTACTGCGCAACCACAAGCTCATCTTTCATCGTCTGCTTGCACATTGTAGCGAAGTACAGCGCTCGGCTCGAACCAGTTACGAACGTTCTGCAAGGTGTATCCATGGGCTTCCATTCTGTGCATGACCAAATCAATGAGCAGCAACGTATTTTTTCCCGGCCCCAGGAAAAACGCTGTAGAGGTGTTCTCTGGCATCATGAATGCTGCAAGGGAGGCAGCCAATCATTTAAATATGGTGATATCTGTAAAAAGACAAGTCCCTCGTCAGGCCCATTGAGACAACTACGGGATTCAGTCGCCGGAGGAATACTACCGTGTGGCAATATATGTGCTGTACATCGACTGTCTCACTGCCTCTTTAGCTCGCTGCTTTTCTGAAAGCAATGATGGGAGTGTCAAACTTCTCCTGCTGCATCAATAAAGAATGAAGCACTTGAGCTGTGTTGAGTTCGCTGCCCTCGCCAAAGAACTCCAATGCTTTTATGGCATCGAAAACTTCAAATAAGAGGTCATCTATTGGTACGAGATGTGGTGCAACAAAACTTGGACCCATCAGAAATCAGGCATCAGGCATCAGGCCCAGACATTACTCCCCGGTGTTGTAAAAGCCATTGAGGTGGCTGAGGCTTTGCCAGGTACGGTCGAACGCTCCTTCAGTACAATGAGGAGAGTGAATCCTGGCTACGCTCAACGATGACAAACGACAGGCTGGACGGGCTTTGTATGATGAGTGTGCGCCGAGATGGTGTAATGAAGCACAGAAATGACTTTATCACCCATGTCATCACGCAATTTGCCCAGAAAAATTCGAGGCGTCTGCAGTTCCTGCTCAAGGAAGACTGATTGAGTGACTGTATTTGCGTGTTTGTGAACATATTAGAATTTGTGCTGTTCATCAATTCGGTTGAATCGAGAATCCGCATGCAGCAAAACTGAGCACTCTTCTCTGCGAAGTTATAGTGTCTTTTTTCATTTTTTATTAATTTTAATTCTTTGCAAGTTAATAAACTCCAGTGTATCTCTCCAGACCACGCCTTAATTTGCGGTTTGTAATTTTTCTTTCATATGTGTCTTTTATTTTTTTATTTATTTGTAAACAAATAAATAAATTTACTCCGCAAATAGTGCCTTTTTCCTGCGAGCATACCGCTGCCCCCTCCTCCCTCCGGCGCCAACAGCCAACCCCCCCCCACCCCTCCCTCGCAAAAAATTCTGCGGAGGCCCTTGCCAAGCCCTATTCAAATGACTGACAAAGAAAATATTCACCATCTTGATGTGTGGCGTCATCTGTTGTAAATACCACAAGTCAGGAATGCTTTGGTTTTACCAATTTTAGAACATTTGCAAAAAACGAGGGGATTTTTCGGTAAGAAGCAATGATTTCAATTTAGCATGCGCGCAGGGACAAAACTGAACGCCGCAAAGATCGAGAAGAGTAGGTGTACCACTGGACTGTCAGCAACAGTCTAGTGTTAACGAAGCGGAGGAGCTGGCTTCTCCACAACGCACGAATGCTTTTCCAACCATGTGATCGCGTTTAGGCAATGCAGGCTCGAGCGGTGCTTTGAATATAAATGCAAAACTCGGGCAACCTATTCAGTAAATCTGGTCAGATAACCCACGTTTAATATCGCAGCGCTAACAATTCGATCGTTCGAGAGATAAGGCCATACTAACTTGGTAAGAAGAGTGAAAAGAAAAAGTGGGAAAAGTGCAGGGCAGTTCCTTTCCCTGTGGCAGAGCATTCACGATGTGATGCAAAATAGTTTAGGCCTATTTGCGTTGCTCTCTGTGCCAAATATTTTACAATCATTTACATCCTTCACAATCAGCAAAGTCAGTTTGGATGACATAGCAACAAGCGAACATACTTCATATTGCATGTAGATGAATGCGGCAGATGATCGGCTCTTGTCACAACCCGACATGCATAAAACAGGGAAGAAAAATGTATATTTTCAAAATTTATTTTGATGATATCGGTCCACAACTGCTCTACAGTCATCATTGTGCTTAAATAGAATGTTCTCACAAAATCTCTTTCTGTGAAGCATCGTTTAAATAAATGACTTTGCGTGGCGTCACACCAGTCACTGGGGAAGGTCTGAATATGCGAAAAGTCGAATCTAATCGCGGGTCGAATATTTATTTTTTACCGCCCCTGATCGAAGTGCGTTTGTCAGGTCAGAGTTTGCTGCCAGGCAACTGCTAAACTGAATGCAGTGAACGGAAAATAGCGCTGCAGACGGGACAATGATGAACAAGAAGAGACACACACGACCATTCGCGGTCAAGTGAATGCATTTATGCGCTACCGTTATTAAACATGTCGAAAAAGAGCAAATTCATGGACTAATTAAACTGTGTACGAAGCTAATAGGCTGTCTCTGTGTCAGTGCCTTGTAAGCAGGAACGACAGACCAGGCGTTCGTGCAGCAGGAAAAGCATTTTATACGACACTGAGTTCTCAAAGCACACACACGCACATAACCAAAGGCGAAATAAAAGTCATTTCCTTAACCACCCAATTAAGACCTAATACTATAAACTCATGAAAGTGCTACAGACTGGCTCACGTGGCTCACTGGGAGCCTCGAATTGCTGTGCCACGTCGGTGAGGATGTACTGGTACCTTTACCGGTGACGTGGTCTGTCCTGAGCAGACGTACCAGTGGCACGTCTGTGTCACCTCAGCTGAATCGCAGAGCTGGTAACTCCGAGCTCTTCTTCTGAGGATGGGGTTCCGTGAGCAGTGGTTTGCCGAGTGTGGCACCCGGAAGGTGGTCATTCGCACAGGGCCCTAGTTTTGTTTACGGGTCAGCGGCACTGACAGCAGTCCAGAAAAGTAGCCGCGCCAGTCTACAGCCCATCGGTAGGCCTTGAAAGGGAACGACTTTGGTCAGATGTTTAGGGGAGTCCCCCAGATCTTTGTTCATTTGTATTAAGGGCAGTAATTACTCATTGGAATCCATCCAAGCACAGCTATACGGCTACAAAGGAAAGCTATACAGCTTTCTCAGAAACTTCGCAGTTAAAGAAAAATTCGGCCTGGTCCGGGATTCAGACCCGGGGCCACCGCTTCACCGTAGCAGGAACGGTTCTACCCGCTTGCCGCATTGCGCCACTAGCGTCGGGAACCTTCTCCCCTAGGCCACTCCATCTCAGAAGCCCCACTGTGAGCACCTGGCGGGGTCGGCCTTTGTAGGGTTGTGTACACGCAATAAAACCCGCGACATTTGAGATTTCAAGGAAATGAGGAAGAAAAATTAAATAATGTCTAAAGGAAGTCGCTAATAACAAGCAAATAACAACGAGTGAATAACAAGTAAATAAGCAAAAGAAGTTTCGCGAGTGGTTAAGAGAGCGCCTTGTACGGTGCCGCAGTGTAAAACTGTAACGGGCTCTAATAGGTCCTGGACATTCGTCAACTCATTCCGCTTCAGCGACAAAGCAGAGAAAACGAAAGAACGCTGCAAATGCGTCACAAACGTTCTTTAGAGACGGAATAGGAGTATCAACGACGTCGTTTGGCAGCACCAGTCGAGGGTAAAGGTTGGAAGCATGAATCGGACACCAAAGAGGAGAGACAGCGTTGTATGCTGCGGGAGCTGAAGCTCAATGACGAAGGCGTGAAGCGATGGCGGAAGATTTTGTTGTATTGGGTTTTATGAAAATAGGCAGCTAAGGTCATCATAGGCGAAGCTGAAGGTATAAGAAAAGTTGCCTGCAGAGTTTTATACAAATGTGAAAAAGCATCGGGAGTGTAGCGCCTAAAATGTTAGTGCACGTAGTGATGACAAATGAAAGATCTTTAACATATGGCTGCTAATAAATATTTCAAGACGGCTGGCTGAGCTCAACAGTCATCCTAAGCTAGGCAAGGATCTCGATGCTCTCAACCAAAATAAAAGTCTCAGCCTCCTTCTCAGGATTGAGAAAGTGGTTGAGGTGTATAGAAGAATGAAGCGAAGGAATTCGGTAAAATTTTTGAGTTTGCCGCGCAAACCTGCTTCTCTTAAAGGCTAAAAACACAAAATTTGCGAACAATTGCATTTTCACCCAAAAGAAAGATTGAGTGTAAAGATTGAGTGTTCATTACAAAATTGAGCAAAATAATTGTTAGTCGTTCTTTAAGTTTTATGAATAAGTCTGAAATGTGATTGACTGTAAGTTCATCTCCACATTTTTCAGAAAGAGGTTTGTCTTCTTTTGCAGATAGAAAGTTCGGTGTAAGGTGTGTGTGGCCTATACCGAGAAGGCATAAAATAACTTCAATGAAACGCTTCAGGTGCAAACATGACTTCCATTCACCTAAAACTGGCTTTACCAAGTGTGGTTACTTGTTTAATTCGTTGTTCCATGACAACTACCAATTTTTTATTTCATAAGTCCATGAAATATAAAGGGTATATTTACCTTTTTTATCTTTTTGCAACCAGCTAGAGCAGCGCACAAGCATGCTCTCTCGTTGTCGTTAATTCCAACATGACTCGGCACCCCGCAGAGTTCTATGCTTTGTTCTTGAGTTATGGCTGTTATGTTGTGCATGATGTCACCAAGCAGCGGAGTTATTGCATTTATAGAATTAAGCGTATTAAGTACGCGTAGCGAGTCTGTGTAAGTATGATGTTAGCGAGATTCTTATTTACTATTTCTTTCTCTAGCCACGGACACTGCTAACATTTGGCAGCGAAGGTGGATGCACACGGTGGAAGTCGTACTATTTCCTCCTAATTCCTGGCACTACTGCGCTTCCAACGCAAACATTTGTATTTTTAATAAGCAGTAGCAAATCTGCGAAGCCCCGTGTTTATTCTTGAGTGCAAAGAATTCCCGTATATGTTATTGTGGAGTTTACTTTTGGGGAAGTGTGTAAAAGTGACACCATATATCCGGAAAATTGCACCATGAAGGTAGCGCGTCTCGCTTTTGTGCAAAACCAGGTAATGTGTCGAGTGCGCCGAAGTCTTGGAACATATCCTCAAATCGCAAAAGTAGTGACCTTGTAGCTTGCGGTTTTGTTGTTGAATATTGTTCTGGAAGGACACTTCGTTCCAATTGGATAGCAGATGTGTTTTGGTATAGGCCTGATTTCAAGGATACGTGCACAAGTCAACGCGGTTGTTCTAACTTCAAGAGGAGGACCATTTGTTTCTACATAGAGGCTGACTAAGGGAGGTGTTCTCTATGCGCCGCACGAGAAACGCAGGCCTGAGTTATGCACTGGATCGTGTTTATTTAGGTAAGATGGTCTTGCCGAACCGTACACAATGCATCCATAGTCTTACCACGACCGTTCCAAAGAGCGATAAATGTAAAGCAGGCATGCTATATTAGACCAGCAATGTTTCCATGAGAGCACTTTCAGTATGTTCAGAGATTGTCAGCCTTTCTTTTTCAGCGTAATTATCTGTGGTAGGAATGTGAGTTTTTTGTCGAATGTTATGCCTAAAAATGTATGTTCTTGGATGAAAGCGCGAGCAGTTTAAATGGATAAAAAGAGGCCGTAGAGGCTTACACTTCTTAAGCATCAATTACAATTTTTTTTCTCTAAAATGTGTTGCGAATTTCTTCATGCACACTGTGCCTTACGAAATTCGGTGTTATTTAATCATTTTTGTTTTTCTACTGTGAGGGCCGTACATAGGCTGATCATGACATCATGCAAATCTTTGTAGGTTCGATGTGTCGTGAGGTCGTTGTGCAAGAGCCAGACTAATTTGAACGTTTTGCAACAGTCCTCATGCAAGAGGAGTCTAACGTGTATATGCGATAAGACTCATTATTTCAGTGAAGCACAACTCCATTGAGCACTTTATGGATGCCTTAGCCGTGCCGCAGCAGCTTGCCGAGAAGCGTTGTCCAACCTGAATTATCTGTACGGCAGCAAACTTGAAAATAAATGAGTACAGCCCTTGCCGCCATGCTTTTGGACCGTCCTTTCTCTTACTACCCAAGATGGCTAGTGATGGCGGTGTGCAAGCGACTGTGCGTGCGCTTGAAGCATGGTCATTGTAACATGTTTCTCTGTGAATTCGTTTGCAGCCTCTTTAAGAATTTTTGCAAGGTAAAACGGTACATCCACCCTGCCGGTCATTGGCCATTGGGATGCATATGTTCCATCTGCCGATTTCCCAAAAGCTGGATACCAATGTTTGAAAGCTGCATATGCCAGTGTTCAAAAGCTGGATATCAGTGCTTCAGATATGGATATGTCAGTGCTAAAAAGTTGGATGTGAGTGTTCTCAAGTTGGAAAGCCAGCCCGTGACCTTTACTGGCCCACGTCGCGAAACGAACTCCTTTTCAGTGATAATGATTGAAGGGTTCGCTTCAATCATTTTCACTGAAAAGAAGCTTCAATTCTTACCATCGTAAAGTTTCCCTCACCTTGTCCAAAGCGTGCGCTTGCGCAAGAATTATGTATAAATGTGGGTTAATTGCTCGCAATAAATCAGTTGTAAGTCCCGCGGTGTTGTGTGTGTGCCTCCATGCTCTTGTCCTGCCTCTGTTCCGCTGGTTCCGCCATTGTGCATTATGAACCAACTAGCCCAGCAACTTACTCCACGGAAGCGTACTTCCTTCATACTCCCTTATTGTGCGGGATTATTTAGTTGATCATAGGTGCAGGAGGAGATATAGTCCCCGCTCATCCCTTCTCATACTTTCTCTTTCTGTGCTGTAACCCTCCGGGAGCATGACAAGACCAGGTAACCTGAAATGATTGCAACAGTCGTCTACCCTACTTCGCTGCAACTTCTAGTTGTGACTTAGAAGGGTGAGGGTGCGGGCTAGTGGGTAGTCAACATGAGGATCCATAGCGCACACAATTGAGGGGACACAACACGAGCGCTAATAACGTTGTGACGTCATTTTCGCCGGCTCGCAGCACGGACCAGGGTGCGTGCGGCTCGGTGTCCGCTAGCACTGCGCCAGAAATAGACCGATATCCTCAGAAATAAATGGAATAGCATTGCAGTGAGGAAATTCAACACTTCTTCGATTATTAACGGTTTTATTTCGGTATCACTTTAATGCCGACTACCCCACCTCGCCACCCTCCTAAGAATAAACTGCAGTTAAAGCTGCGGCGCACATCTCGGACTAGGAACGCACTTATATTTATATGATCAAAAAACGGCGTGAAATCTAGACAGGTAATTTCTTTTAAAACTGACCCATGATCAAGGTTTCTAATAAGCGTGAGGCTGGGAGATGACTGTCGCATTAACCCGCTTCGGTCGAGCTGCTTCTTTATGTACATTCAAACTAATTTGTGATAACTAGATTTGATTATTGCTAGGAAAGAGTAAGATGCGAATAGAATCCCGCTCATTTCCGCATCATTTTTAGTGAAGTCAAATAGCGCGATGCCAAGCAAGGGCGTGAAATGTGCATATAAAATTTTCAAGATCACTGCTTAATTGTTTCGCGGGACCTCCAGTGAAAGCGTTGACTCGTCGCCTTGTTTTCCAAGCACGAAGTCCTTAAAGATCTAAAATCTGATCATTTTAATATTTGTTTCTCGGTTCACACCAGTCAACGTCAAAACGTGTATAACTAAGGCCCAAAAAGTAGCTTTCAGTCAGAATTTTTACATAATAGTACGTGACGGAAATGAATGCAGGAGGCTCACAGTTTTCTGTGCATAATTTTTCTTTATTTATTTAGAAACTGCGAAAAATTATGAAATATTAACCTTCACCTATTATTTGTACCGTGAGGGGTTCATTGCCTGCGGGCCTCATAGGCCGCGCTATTCTATTAGCCACATGTTGCCTGTTGCCGTAGCCTGGAGGTAGGAGGCGGTTAGGGTCGAGGCATATTCCTCTTAATGGCCAGTGCGTCTCCAGAAAGCACTGACACTCAGCCGGGCAGCCCCATCCTCTTAGCAGTGGATTGCACTGATCTGGGAAAGAAAAAAATCAAGTCAAGGACATCAATTTTGGCACTGCAACGAACACATTTCGACCCAGAGCACAGTTGTAAGGAACTCCTTTCTTCACAAATACTTGACATCCATGCGTACAATCAGCTGTTTCAGTTCACCAGCAAGCAGACAACCTGAGCCTGGGCTATAACGTGAAGTATATGCTAACGTTCACAAAAAGCTCTGCCAACTATTTTTTTAAGCCAGTAGTGCATCCTTGGCACCCACCTCGCAAACGGCGCCAAAGTCGAAAAATGCAGCACTGACACTGGTCGACGAAAGACTTAACGTTCAAGCGGCATGTCAGCTATCAAATGAGTATTAAAAAATGTTACCTCATTTGCGCTATTTGGAAAGCTCGTACCTCATTGGTGAAGGTATAAAAGCAAAAACAGCAAGCGACTCAGAAATTGTCACCCTGCGTGTTGTGTCATCTATCAGAGCCATACAACGTCATTTTTTCGGGCTACTTGGTATGAATGGTGTCGTGTGGGCCACCTTGAAATTTGGAACGTAGGGAGACACAGTAATGTGTTCTGCGCTCCTCCCTACATTTCAATGTTGAATATGACCCCACCAAATGGGAACATACCAACTGCTCTGCCTCCCCCCCCCCCCAGTATGCCATTCAGCACTACCCACCAATGTGTTCTGTGTGTCTCATTTCATCCTACTGTTCCAGCTTACTCTCACAAATGCAGCAACATTGCGGACTCCAAGAGCATTTTGGGTCCCGAATTACTAAGTGCCAGTTCTGCAGGAAGGAATCAATAGGCTCCCCGCGGCGATGACAAGACAACCGCGGAAGTACAGCACGCAGAAAAGTGGATATTTCGGCTTGTTAGTTTAAGGTAATGTTGGAAACAGCGCTGACACAGGACGAAGCACGAACACAACACAGGCACTCACTAGCAACTGGCGTTTATTTCAGAGATGCAGAAATATATAACGCAACCCCGAAAAAACAGAAACAGCATAAAGTCCTGCAAAAGAGAGGGTGAAATAAAAGGCAGGTGCTCAGCTCATGAGAAAGGAAACCTGACAAGAGATGAACCCTCAAAAAAGGGTGAACGGTAGTACGATAAAGGTGAAAGGGTGATAAAAAACAAGAAAGAAACAAAAATATGAGTAAAAGACAGTTTAACATGTGGCAGGCGCGTTGTCAAACAAGAAACGAAACTTAAACAGGAGATGAGGCGACAAAGAAAGGGTGAACTGGTGAAAACAAACAAGAAAAACAAGAAGGAAGAGACATGTTAGACATGTGGCTAGCGAATATAATGACTGGGATGCTCAAAAAAAGCAATTTCTGTCAGAAGTAGTGTAATAGACGGTGCACTAACACAACTGGGATCTTTTTATTTCATAATAAATGCTTCCCCAAATCTCTAGCGTGCTCGCTGAACTATCTCTTAATGATGTGGGTACTGTCAAGCTGGGGATAGCATTTGAATTTTAAGCGATGAATGACGGGATGAATCACACAAGGCATCGCCACTGCCGCACTCAAGAATGCTCTCTCCATATCTTGCCAGCACCAAGTCCTCACCGACTTCAACTCTTAGGTGAGCCGGCACCGATCCGCTGAGTTTCCGGAGGACCTGCTGTGAAACTTCGCAGAAATACTTGTCCAGGAAATCCACGAAAATTCTACGACGAAGCGTCCGGACATCAAACGATCGCGAACAGTCGCGGCCCTCTTGGTGCATGAAGTGTCCCATAACCTCAAAAAGATTGTGGCTAAGGTTGGAGTTGGCGCAATTTTTTCTGCTCTTAGCAAACTTGGTGCTCTGTGGAAACGCGTAAAAAGTGAAGCTAGTGCACGACTTGAATGCATTAAAAAACACCAAAATCCACTCCTACTGTGCGTGTAAAAAGTTGTGTACGAAATTCCGCTTTCCTGTGGCGGGTCCTTTGTAAGCCTGACCGAAAGATGTATTAATGACAGTTTGCGCGAGCACGCAAACCTGGCATTAATACATCTTGCGGTCTGGCCGGCATTGTAATTCCATATGGCGAACAGGTTGAAGAAGCGCTGTACTACTCTCCGGAAATCAACAAAAATGTTTCTAATCAGAAGAGACGCGTACACTTTGAAACATTCGCGTAGGCTAGTCGGTTTCGAAGACAGCATTGATAGGCGCAGTGTAGGCACGCTGCGTTTTTGCCGACACCCCCTGTCGCTGGCGATCGGGGCGCCAAATTTGTTTGTAAACGTGACGCTTCAGCGTAGTACAGAATTCTTGTAGCGAAAAGCACAAAAACTGGTTTCCGTGTTCAAAAAGTGCGAACTGAAGCCCAAGAATACAATGCTGCATTAATAAGCTAGCTCTACTTACAATAGCTATAATGAACCTGGTCTTTTAAAGCAAGCTGAGCGCAAATTGATACAATTTATTGTACACCAGTTGTGCGACCAACCGCATCTAGTGCTGTGACCAGCGATGGCTACTGTACAAAAATCGAGAAGTGTTTTTCAACCCTAACAATTGCGCAGAGAATCAATGTATATGCTTTACGAAGCAGCCTGCTTGCAGAACAGGAATTCGTTTTCGTGTTTAAGACGCTGCCTTGTGATATTACATCATAATGAGCTATTTAATATGAATCTGCACATTACCTCTGTCGCCTGCTGGCAAAACTTCTTTAGCTGCATGTTTTCACTTGATAGATGCGATGGTTTCAATCGCGCCACTTTAGCATCAACTTTAGCCCTTTGAATAGGTTTCTCAATCTTTCTGCGATCCCATAGCGGAGTGTTGCAAGTGAACGCAACATGGAGTTTTTAAAAGCGGTCTCCTAAAATGCTCCTTCATGACTGCATAAAACTGTATCTAAATTGAGTGCGCAGTGAAGACATTCGGCTGTAATTATGTTATAAATAAAAGTACAGCATAGAGCCATTAAGAATTTTGGAAGGGCGCAATGCTTATCTGCTGTAACCTCTCCCCTCTATTAGGAAGTTGGATAAGCAGATTGGTGCAAAAACTTGATGCAAATGCCAGCTGTGGCAAGACGTAGTTTGAAATGCTTCAAAATATATCTCCTACACTGTGCAGTTAAAGAACCGATGATAAAACGGAACACAGTTTCCCTTTTTAAAATTACGTAAATAAACGCATATCTTACAATTCTCATGCAGCGCCGGTGCTCGAGAAACGGATGGCTAAAGTCAGCTGCCCTGAAATGTTAGCACAGAAGGTAATCAGCGCTACAAATGGCATTTGAATTTATCAAAGGATAATGCTAAGGGGTTCTTAAAGCGGGGACGGCACGAGAGAGAGAGGGTGACGAAGATATTAGCGCCCAGTAATAAATTAATCCAACAGATTTATTACGCATAAAGCGACGCAGAAAACGGTTAGTGCATTCACGTTGAAAAGAAGGAAAATCCGGCGTACTGTTGTTCGGCCTCATCAAACTAGTGTCTTTCGAGATGAAGCACGCTGTAGAACAATTTGGTGAAGTAGATGGCGGAGACCGGCCCTCGCCGTGAGAAAGTGTCCTTTAGTTCCACTAGGCGCCACTAGATGACTCTGCTAAGCGGCTCATTTTCGCGCGTTATATTGAAGATGTTATGGACCTCCTGCATGTTTGTAAACAAACGAGGTGGCGCTGCAGTCGCTAGCGAGCTCGTGGTAGGCAAAAGGTCGGGGAGTGGCGTCAAGGTAGATAGGTGGCGTCGCGGATAGGTGTTGAGCGCGGGTTTTCGAGGCTTGCAGGCGCGTTTCCAGTTTCTGCGAATCATAGCAATGGTCGATGCTTCCAACTTAGTAATTTGTCGAAGTACACGAGCTCGCGTTGTCCACGTGCGGCCTATAAAGAGAAATAGTTTGCCACTGTGTATTGTATATGTCGTTAGTAGTAAACATGTAGAAAGCGTTCCTGCCGTTTATTTATGCGCTAGGCATTGAATAAAACAAGTTTTGACACTCTGCACTAGCCGGAATGATTTTACTTCGGGACAGTAGTGAGGGGAAGTACTGGCGCTGTTTCGTCGGAGCAGACATGCGCTCATCGTCTGCTGACATACGTACGTGTCGCGCTGCGCGAAAAGTGGGGACAGCGTCGTGTCCCCGATCTCCTGTCTCGCTTAGTGCTGTTTTTAGCCGCATGACCACGCACCAGCCAGGCCGACTTGTCCTCTTGTTGAACTGGTCGATTTGGTGAAAATTTTTGATTTCTAGAATTATTTTTCCTAGCCCTGGTCTAGTTTCGTGACGAAAAATTATAGCAAAATATTGAGTACAAATGTATAAATTACGCTTTTTAGAAGTGTGGTCATCAGAAATTATGAGGTAATTTCATTGATTTCAGTGCCGCATTTCTTTCACCAAAGCGAAAGCGAAGATGCCATAAACGAGGGAATAAACTTTAAGGTTGGTTTTCTGACCTCTCACATTTTCTGCGACTGGATCACTCACCTTCGTAATTCGCATGAAAATCAAATGATTCCATTTGTCGCAAACTATTCCTGAGACGTTGAGGTGCGTAATAAATCTCTCGATTTTTTTCCTTACACGTGCAGTATTGTGTTAGTTGTTTTTTGTAAGAAACGTTTTCATGTAACTAAGCATGCATAAGTACTGATCATATAGAAAAAGAACTAATCGCGTCATCATACAGAACAGGGCTGTATGTACATGCTGGCATAAAAAAACTGCGCACTATCTACTCAATTATTTGAGACCTTGCTTGGGGAAACTTGACAACGGTGTTAATTATAATTACCCAGAACTGCACCAGGTATAGCTATAAATAAAAGGAATTACTGAAACTAGCGTAGGAATTTCATATTTGCACCATGTTTAGTTACATATCGCATGCATGAATAACGAAAACACTTTTCATGCCGCGTCACCTCTCAATCTCGCCACGTGTCTGTTAATAGCACGCCTGCGGCTGCTTCTTTCCAAACAAGCTTCGCGATCATGTATTACCTCATTAAACATGACAAATGCATGATGCAATGAAAAAGCATATGGCGTTTAGCACACTTAAGGTACGCTATTCTAACTAAGCACACCAACGCGACCGCGCAAGATTGACACAACTTACCAGACTTCTTTTTACTCGAATGAAATAATTACGTCGTCATATCAAGAAACAGTTTCAAGTAAATATTAAATGTCATAAAACGCGCCATTAAAACATGGTGTGCTATTAACAAAAAAACGCATTCCTTGGGGGCGAGTGAACCTGTCGGCGCCTTGTGCACTCCGGCTCAAGGTGATAAGTACGTGTGCAGCTGCATATGTCTTTTTTTTTCCGTGAGCAATTATCAGCCTACTATCCTGGAGTTCAGGTGAATGAACGCAGTAACTTGAATGCTATTAAGTGCATTGAGTGTCAGTGCCTATCGACTCCCAGACTTCGCGCTTAACTACCGTGGCCCAATGCCTGTTAGCCAGTTTCCGAATGCGGCATTTATGCGCGAGAAACCTATCGAGGCTAATTTAATCTTTTTTATGCTACTACGCGGATCCAGCAGTGACGCAGCTGGTCAATATATGCTGCTTCTGCAGTGCACAGGCTCGAAGCGGCCGCCGGTAACTGCGGCAGCTGCGGTAGGCACGGGCAAGCGGAACCTGTTTTGCCTACCATGCGAAAGTCGCTGCTAACATCAGCGCCACCACATCTTCGTGACGTCGCGGGGTGAAGGAGGTCCATAGGAGTAAGAATCGGTGCCTTGAGGAGAAAGCGCTAACTCATGCGTTTCGTCCTTTCACTCTTTCGTTTGTTTACCGATCGTGGAGGGCTATCCGCTTCAGGGTGCCGGTAACTCTGTGGCGCTGATCTGTAGCAGCGGAGCTGGCCAGGAGATCCTCAAGTATGACTCTGCCGTGGTTTGGAATGGTGGCTGGGGAAGGTAGGGCATGTTAGGAGGACGTTAAGAAAGTCTCCCGGTTTTCAGCAGAGCTTACAGAATAAAGGAACTGATTGAGGTAGCAGGTATGAAGGAGAATATGGTAAGAATCAATGCGGATCTGGAGTCGGCTCCAGTGGGAGGCCTGGACTAGGGTGCGTAAACTTGCCGGGTATCTAGGTTGTCGGTAAGGATATCTTTGAAGGAAAGCGGGCGCTCCTGTAATGGCGGAGGGGATCCAACTGCGGCCTGGAAAGTGAGACCTCGGGCGAGGGAGTGGACTTCCTCGTTACCCAGGACGCCTGCTTGTGCGAGGGTCCAAATAAGGGTTACGCGGTAAGTCGGGTGCCAGAGCGTAGAATCAGCCGCGGTGCGGGACATCAAGCCCTTGGCGAAATTGCTTTGACTCGGAGATAATTTTGGTGGAAAAAGTGGAGATGAGAGCGAGCGCAATGGCCGCTTCCTCTGCGAGTTAAGATGGGTCTCTAGTGATGGAGCCTGATGTTGTTAGTCGAACTTGATTGGTAGCCACTGCGAGTACCATGCGGGAGCCAGACGAGTACGCTGCCACGTCCACGTAGGCTACCTCGGAACTGTTGCTGTAGAGCTTATGCAGGGCTTTGGCACAGGCTGCCCTGCGTTCTTCATCGTGCTTGGGGTGCATGATCTTGTTGATGCGAAGGATGATGAGATGGGAGCGTAGGTCTGGAGGTAAGGGGATCTCTCGGTAGGATGGGTGATCGGGGCGATGCCTGGCTGATAGAGGACAGTGCGGCCTGCCGCCAAACACGACAGGCGAATCAGCTGTGCTGTTAGGGCGGCTTCTGCCGGTTCCCCGGAGTTGCCATGTTGTTATTTGCCATGTTTATTGTTGTTGTTGCCATGTTGTTAATTGGGACAAATACAGGGAGCACTTAGCCTTTGTTTCCGGTGATGTGACAGACAAAATGATTTATGCTAAGATGGCTGCTACCACGGCGCTTAAGCTACCTGTTCATTTTCCGACTCCGGATTTAAAACTCAGCAACCTCTGCGCAGCGCGCAGAAGGGCGGAGCGACAACTGTTGCGGAAGAAGGACGACAGAGCCTTGAAGACAACTTTCAACAGGCTCAACTCCGCCATTAGACGTCATGCGAACAAGCTCTGTAGGTCCCAGTGGGCATCCTTTTGCGCTAATTTGACTGTTTTCTCACCGATAACGAGAATTTGGCGTGTCGTTGGCAGTCTTGCTGGTGGCTCTCGTCCAAGTAAACCTTTCGAGGCGCTTGCATTGCGCACGCAGAAACATCTCGTGTGCTTGGCAGATGAATTTGCGGATGCATTTGTAAATTCCAGAGCAGGCATTCATCCCTGCGCTCTGCCTGCTACGTCTCCGTCTGTTATGGACGCCCCGTTCACACTTCGAGAACTACAGACAGCGCTCCGCAGCCTGCGGCGTCGCTGTGCACCAGGTCCTGACGGCATTACCAATCAAATTTTACAGAACCTGCCTCTGGAACACCGGAAGATGCTCCTAACCTATCTCAATCGAGTGTGGGAGTCTGGTGACGTTCCCCCTTCATGGAAGGTGGCTTGTGTAGTCCCACTGCTGAAGGCCAGCAAAGAGATGACAGACGCGGCCTCGTATCGTCCTGTATCGCTGACGTCGTGTGTGGCTAAGCTCATGGAGAAGATGGCAAGTAAGCCTTTGTCTTGATGGCGTGAGGATAGAAGGGCACTACCAACATGCATGACTGGATTCCGCACTGGTTTAAGTGCGCAAGATAGCGTCCTGGACTTGATAAGCCACATTGAACATTAGAGTGCTTTTGGACTTTCAACACTAGCTATTTTCCTAGACGTATCAAAGGCTTATGATAGCGTCCTCCAGAGCTCAATACTGAATAGTCTGCAGGTCATAGGCGTACAGGGCTATCTTCTGCGATTCATTTACTCATTCCTCAGTGATCGTAAATTTCGAGCGCGGTTAGGCAGTACAATGAGCTCCGAAAGGGCGGTATCGCGAGGGGTACCTCAGGGTAGTGTCCTGTCCCCAACGCTCTTTAATGTTGTGATGGCTGGTCTTCCCGCAAAAGTGCAAAAACATTGTAGGCATGTCCATATGTCGATATATGCAGACGTCATTTGTCTTTGGTTAACCGGATATCAACACAAACGCTTAGCTCTGTTAGCGCGACAGGCCGTGCTTTCAGTTAAAAGTTACCTTCAAGGTTTTGGGTTGACTCTCTCGGTGGAAAAATCTGGCTTCGTCCTGTTTCCAGGTAGGGGACGACGGTATGCGCGGCTGAGCATAGACCTTGATCAGTCTTGCCTTCGTCAGGTTAACCACATACGTTTTTTGGGCGTCACTATTGACTAACGTGTACAGTGGCGACGAGCTGTGGACTCGATTGTGGCTTCACTATCTTCGCGTCTCAATGTGCTTCGAAGAGTTGCTAGTGAGCAATGGGGAAACCATCCTGCTTCAATAATCAGGCTTCACGATGCCCTGGTGAGAAGTCGCATAATGTACCAGCTCCCTTTAATTTCCTCCTCGGTATCGCAGCTGGAACGCCTTGAGGTTTTGCACATAATGGGACTAAGGAGGGCTCTCGGCGTTCCGCAGGCTGCTCCAAACAATGCAGTACTGTATGAGTCTCAATCGAAACCTCTTCAGCTAGCCGCTTCACAAAGACTTTTGCTGCAAATTGGCCGCCTCAGAGAGACTGTTGCCGGGAGAGTGCTTCTACAGCGCCTTCGAAAGAGATCTGAGTCCCGGGCGTACTTGGCTTTAAATACTCTTCGTTCTCTGGGTCTCGACCTTCGAGATCGACCTAAGACGTTGAAGCCACCTTGGTTCTTTCCGAGCCTCGATTGTTCCTTGATAATTCCCCACGTTCGCGCTAAGCGGAATTCTTTTTTAGCGACAATGCGTTCGCTCGTACTGGAACATCTTGAGACCGAATATGCCAGTCATCTTCAAATTTTTACAGACGGCTCTGTGGACACGGTCAGAGGATCTAGTGCAGCTGCTTTTCATATTCCGTCTTTGAAGTATGATTGGTCGGTTCGTTTTACTAAAGTCGTGTCCTCCACAATGGCCGAAAGCGTTGCCATTGAGGCAGCTCTAAAGAAACTACGGTGTTGTACGCCTCAACCTAATGTCATAATTACGGATTCAAAATCTGCCTTTCAAAGGTTAGAGTACGGGTTCCCCACTGATGCCTTGAGTCTTAGATCCCTACGTTTGGTGCAGAATCTACATAGCAAAGGCTTCTCTATACGTTTTCAAGGGGTGCCCTCGCACATAGGTGTCTTAGGCAACGAGATAGCAGACTACCTCGCCCATACAGCTCTCTCCGGGATTCCAGTACATGGAGTCCCTCATGAAGTCAAGCAAATGTTCAGAGATGTCGTGTTGTGCCACTTCAGTTCTTTGTGGAGCTCTCCTCATCAGCCATGTGTGACCAAGGGTCTCAAAAGGTACCAAGACACTTTGCTGCACCGCGTTCGCACGGATTCTGCTCGTACGCCGGCGTGGATGTATAAGACTGGCCTAGCGTTGTCACCATTGTGTTCAACGTGTGGTGTGTGTGGGGACATAGAACATTACCTCTTGTGCTGTACTTTGTACAATGCGGAACGGGCTGTGTTTTTCGGATCCCTCAAGAAGGCAGGAGTTCCTCACAGTTCTCTTCAGGACATTGTTTTTCCGCGCGGGAGCCAGTCGAGTAGAAGGGATGCTTCTCGCCTTCTACTTTACCTGCAGGACACGGATTTGGCCTCCACATGGTGACATCAGGAGTGTCTATTTGGGTTTTTGTGGACAGTATTTCTGTGATATCTATTTAAGTGTCGCTACGGTGGAGCAATTGCCGGCAGCAACTGCAAGGCTAATCCCACCGGTAGTTTACAACCACTCCACTCAACTCAACTCTGCCAGTTCCCCGAACGTGTTATGGGTAACGAGGTTGAGGAGCCGGTCATTAAAGGTGCTGGGGGTAGGTGAAGGGTGACCTTTGTGCATATCCTGAGGAGTGTCCGGTGGAAACTGTCCGCCGACCGGTTTCAGCGGCGGCGCTCACTAGAAAGCTTTTCACACGTCGAGGATACCACCCTGTTGGAGAATCTGGCGGTCTTGTATGATCAAGGTCGTTTTCCACGCGAGCTAGAGACCAGCGCTTTGGTGATGGTCCATCGAACCCACCGATCAGCGATTTCGTTGTCACCGGCAAGAATCCAATGTTGATGAGCGCCTTCAGTGACTTCGCAGTATTTCAGGATGCAGAGAGGGTAGAGAAGGTTCTAACGAATGGGCATAACCTAAAAGCCGTCAAGAAGTTATTCACTGGCAAAAATTAGATTTAGTTTTAGAAAACAAAGGAGAGCACAGTCAGTACAAATCTGGTTAAGGTAGTTATGACAGCGAAGGAGGTCTACGAAGATCTATGCATTAGTAGAATAATTTAGGTATTAATTCCGCAGCTTCTGGTGTGGAGGCATTGAACATGCCTCTTGAAGCGAAAGAAAAAGTGAACAAAACTTTGCAAGTAACACAAGGCGAGCGGAGGGGGGGGGAGTGAAGCGTCAGATACAGACCATGTTGTGATAGATGTTTTGTTGGAGGTTGGGACATTCTGGTAGACAGCTTCGAACCTTGTATACAAACTCTAGCGGACCTGACAGTTCGAACAAAGCTAACGTCACGCCAAGGCGAGGAAAAGAGGACATGACGGATGGTGATGGCATGATTTTAATGGCGGCGGGCATAGCTCAGGCGCTACTGGCCACTTCTTCTTCTGCTTCTTCCTCTTAAAACATTCCACTGCGAGCTTCGTCTTCTTCTAGCCCGTGAAATTACCCGGGACCCTGAGCCATGGCCCCGATCGCGAACTAAAAGAAGGGCGCTGGCAACGTGAATTACGGCATGACGATGGCTGTGCAGGAATGGTTGTCCAGAGAACGGAAGAAGATGAAAAGCTTGTCGCCACGGTGCTCCCGAAGCGCGATAAAAGAGTGGGCACAAATATTTTGGACGCCATAGCAGACGACGCAGTTGTCGCCACCCTCTGCGGAGCTGCGGGGGTGGGCGCGCGAATCGAGGTACCCTATCCCCTACAGCAAGTCTGCCAGGTTCAAACTATGCGCAAGCCAGTGTGTGCAATTATGAAACTCACTACTCACATCTCCCAGCACCAGAGGGTGGTCGAAGGGGTCTAGTTTTATTAAGCCAAAACACCACAGGCGCCGCTGTTTCCTCTTTTAAGGCCCTAAGAAGGAGCTAGATTCCCCAACTACCCAACAACACAATAGTGAAAAATGGCATACTTACTCGACAAGAACCGTACAGAGGAACAACGCAAAAAGGGCAGCGGGATTCATTTGGTTGAGGGATGTGTACGCACTTAGCACGCAACACGGTCGAAATCCATTTCTGTGACTCAACCTGCAGCAGCATTTGTATTCTTTGAAATAAGAACAATTGCCCGTCTGTTCAAGCATAATGAGTTTCCACACCATGGCACTGAGTCATTGGTCTGCATTCAGAAGAGATCATGATGTCAATCTGTGGGCTGTTCCCACATCCCAGCATGCGCAAAGTGCATATGAGCAATTTTTGAATATTTGCCATTCGAATGTCTGCCTTCATTTTGCTTATAGCTGTTATATTGTGCATGATTAAAATGTGTTAACAAAAGTGCCAGATATATCTATGAAGAAAAAATTGACGGTGGTTTAGCTCTGGTTAAACCTGGAGTGACACGATAGCTACAGCTGGCCGAGTGGAACTTGGCTACGTGAAGAACCACGTGACGAGCCACGTGATCAGCCACGGCACCGCGCCGCCAGCTGCTCCGTATTACGTGACCAACCACGTGACAGCATGGCAGCGCACCCAGGGTGGCAGTGCTGCCACAGGATGGCGGCGCC
The DNA here is from genome assembly GCA_030143305.2 of Amblyomma americanum. Lineage (NCBI taxonomy): Eukaryota > Metazoa > Arthropoda > Arachnida > Ixodida > Ixodidae > Amblyomma > Amblyomma americanum. Next base: position 38,991 of record JARKHS020015075.1, read on the forward strand.
GCCTCACTGAAGGCTCGAAATGCTACCGCAATGTAGCTATCGCTAGAGAAAAGCACCACCAAAATTTAAGACATGACATGAAAGGATGCGACATGCCCTGATTCGGAGAAACCAGAGAGATAACGAATTGCTCACCTCGCCAGTTTAATCCAAGCTCTCGGTGTTTTTCGCTGAAGCTTTTTAACCAGCACCCAGGCTTGTCGATTCCAGAAACAAGCGACAACTCTTACGATTCCAAGTGCTGTTAGCAACTGTGTGTTTTCCTCAATGATTCTTTCGATGCTACTGGCGTCCATAGTTCCTACGGGGATGATAACGCTTGTCCGGGATGGCATGCTCACTTCTCCATCGAGGACACAAAAGAAAATAGGATTCACTAAGGTAATCGCTAATTGAGTCAGGACCACCTTAGACTTCCATCAACCAAATTATCAGGCGGGCTTTCGTAAACGATACTCGACAATAGACCATATTTACACTATCAATCAGGTGGTAGAGAAATGAGCAGAGTATAAAGAACCCTTATATATAGCCTTTATTGACTACAATAAAGCATTCGACTCAGTGAAAATCTCAGCATTCGTACACGCATACCGGAATCAGGGTGTAGAAGAGCCTTATGTAAAAATACCACGAGATATCTGTAACGACTTCACAGCAACCATACTCCGGCATAAATTCAGCAATAAAATTCAAAATAAGTAAGGGCGGCAGGCAGCTAGATACGATCTCGCCAATTCTATTCAACGCCTTCTTAAGGCGCGCTCACACTAGCGGGAAGCTTCCCGCGCCGGCACAGCGTCAACGTCGACGCTGCCTCGCAGCTCCTCGGAATGACGCTCACACTACGCGCGTTTTCTCGCTGCGGTTGTCTTGGAATGTGTAGAGAGGAGGCGCTGAGGGAGGACCCGAACGAGCAGAAAGAGAAGGGGATAGTCACGTGACACTAGAGAAGACTGGAAAGCGCACCCTGCTAGCTCCCCTCCCGTCGCCCTGGCAAAGCAGCCGCCGAGTGCCCCGGCCGGCCGGGGCCGGCCGGCCGGACGCGCGCAGCCTCCGCCTCCGCCGACGGGGTCACTGAACTGGGACCGACGTCACGGTTCACGGTCGGCGCCCATTGGCTGTTCTGTCACCGGCACGGGAAAAATAGGTACCGAACCCATCGCTCCGCGGGACGGGAGAGCAGGCTGTCCGCGGGAGAAAAACCGGCTTGGGCGGGAAGCGGCACGCGGGAAACGCCCGGCGTTGCGCGTTTTCCCGCTAATGTGAGCGCCCCTTTACAGGAGGTATTCCCAGGCCTGAATTGGGAACAGTTGGAAATAAAAGGTAATGAAGAATACCTAAATAATCTGCGATTCGCTGAAGACATTTCCTTTCTGAGACACTCAGGACATGAAGTGCAAAGCATGATCAATGACACACAGTGAAAGCTCAGTTTGCCAGAATAGAGTGACCGTTGTTTTAGCCATGAATGTACGGGCCCTTGAGCGTGTTTTATAATGAAGCATAGCGTTCCCTGTTTGATAATAAACTCTTGCCTCTTGCCGCACATTACCACAAAGTCCATGCAAGCACCGCACATGGCTCGATCCACCATGAGCCAAGACCAGCAGACCGACTTTTCTCCCGCACCTGCTGTGGTTTACCTCCCCGTCACTCCTCGTTCCGCTGTCCCGTTCCGTGGCGAAGCCTCCGAAGACGTGGACAATTGGCTTCAACACAGTGAGGGCGTGGCCTAACTCTTCGCGCTGTACACGCGTTTTTCAGCCTTAAATTTGCCTCTCTGCGCTTCGGGACGATGCACCTTTTGGAAAAAGAGCATAGTCGTGTGTTTTATTGTCCTCCCTTGATTTTGCATTTAACGTCATCTTCAAACAGCTGGGTGCCTATCGACGATGAAGAGGTAGATGCTCGGCAGAACTCGCTCGTGAGCTCGGCCGCGACCGATCGGCCTGTCTCTGGCGCCTGATCCTGTGGTCCTGGTCCCCCATTGCGCCTTCGACCCGCGTCGTCTGAACGACCTGTGACAATATGCCAGGTTCTTTCAGATCATGAATGACACTTTCCCAATATCCGCCAAGAGAAAAATATACATCAGTTGTATCTTATCGGTACTAACCTACGGGGCAGGAACGAGGAGGCTAACGGAAAGGATTAAGCTTAAGTTAAGGACAGAGCAACGAGCCATGGAAAGAAGAAAGATAGGTGTAACGTTAAGACACCGGAAGCGGGCAGAGTGGGTTAGCGAACAAACGTGTGTTAATAACATGCTAGTCGAAATCATCAGGAATAAATGGGCTTGGGCGGGGCATGTAATGCAAAGGCAAGATAACTGCTGGTCCTTAAGGGTAACGGAGTGGATTCCAAGATAAGGCAAGCGTAGCAGGGGGCACAGAAGGTTAGGCGGGCGTTTACGTGGGCGCAGCTTGCAAAGGAAAGGTTTAATTGGAGGGACGTGGGAAAGGCCTTTGCCCTTCAGTGGGCGTAGTCAGTCTGATGATGATGGTGATCATGTTTTCAGGTTTCACTAGCGGTAAGACATAGCTGTTAAACTGGGAAAATATTAAGTGTCCTCGTCAGTACTTTCGCTCCAATATAGTCTCACAACAGCAAAACACTTAGGTGGTCACATCTCCACAAAAATTTTTAAAAAATCAAGACCATGCCTCAGTGTTGAACCGCGGCTGATAACCCTGTTTATCAGCCTCGACATTGCAGACGTCGTACTGTTTTCATTCTTCTCAGCGATTTTTGTTTCCTTAGCTTCTGCTTGTGCTCGACTCCTGGCGAAGGCGACGAAGCGCAGGTGACTTACGACTGCTGCAACGCTAAAAATGTGCCTCAAAATGCTTCTCTCGTTTAACCGCTCTCGTATTCACTGCTGAAATTTAAAGCAGGGATACGCCTATCTTTTTTAATACCAAGTTTGGATAATGGACTAGCCTGATTCGATCACAATTAATTACAAATCCGCGTCCTATGCAGATCGGCTGCCCAAGGCAAGCAGCTTTCGCATAACTGTCATTGGTGGTGCAATCTAGAGCCTGTCCGAGCAACGGCTGTTTTAAGGCGTAGGCCTTTTTTGGCTTATGGTTGGCGTGGACACAAGTTTAGACGGAAGTGTGTGAACGGAAGTTGTCCGCAGGAACTATCAATCATAAGCTGTATGATAAATAAAACAAAAATTTAAAAGTTCAATAAAGAATGGTTCATAAGCAACATAACAAGAAAATACAATAATAAAAATGCAAAATAAAGGAAATATTCAACAAATAAAAACTAAACATATAAAGAAAAAATAAACATTACTTAGTATAACAAAAAAAATGGACGGACAAAGAGAGGACAGGCAAAGGCTTTCGCATTTTCGCTCCTAAGCAGACGTAAGTGCAACCCTCTAACTTTTTCCTTCGAAGCTGTGTTATGAATGTCGAGAGAAATGAACGGTTATTTAAAAATTGCTCGATTGCTTTAACTATACTGAGCGAAAAATCATTGTGTGCATTAATTGACTCGAAATACAACCAGTTTAGATTGAGCCTGCCAGAGTGCAGTAATTGTTCTTCAGATAGGCAACAGGCGCCGCAACCGATATCAGTTATACGAAAGTTGCTTGTATTCCGTTGTGTTCTGTAAACGGTGCATATTTCTAATTTATTCTGATCGAATCCGGCAAGTACATAACCGAAATATGATAGTGGAAAAGCAAAACGGCCGTATGTCATCTTTGCGTCAAAGCCCAACGTGAATAAGCTAGCGGTTGAGGCGACAGCAGCATTACAACAATAGGGCAGTGTTGGCAACTACCGTCAGCAGGAAGAAAGCGGGTGGATTGCACGAGGTGATGAAAACAGAAACCTATAGAATACTTTTCTTTATGCACGGCACCTGCGGAATTACAGCCGGTGTTGAGTGAACACAGTTGCGGTCGCCAGACGACGCGGAAGGACCGGAAGCAGATGTCTTTATCGTTTCATTTCAAATAAGAGGTCTGCCATTGTAGCAGAAGTCCAAGGCGTCCTTGGTGTCATACCCAGAAATTCTGGGCAAAAGAATTTTTGAACAAAAAAACAGTTATGAACGACATTTTTCCTATAATGTAAGAATTCACTATAGCAATCAACATATTTGCAGATCACCCTCGGCAGTCTTGAATTTTTTTCTATCAACGTTCCTGCTATCTTCAAAGGCTTTCCCCATTGGTTTTCTAAGGGAGTCTTAACAGTTCGATGCGATCGACGGAAACATTTCAAAAGAAAAATTTTTCTACGTATGAAAACAATGGACCACTACCTTCAATACCACCGAAAAAGTATCTTACAATTTTCTAGTTCTCAAAATTTTGTCCAAAATTACTGGACAAGAGCCATTGTAAGTCATCAGCTGCATGTATCATCGCTCAGGCTGCATGACACGAGCCCGAGAAACAATAAAGTAACCCTGCCAGCCTGTTTATGAAAAGCTACTATCAGACCTCCTTGATCATACAAGTTGGGAAAATTCCCATTTGGTCATGTATTGGCATGGGACGGTCTGACCGGGTCATAAGTTGGGTGAAGCAGATTGTCACTACACCAGTGGGCAGTAACGCAAACTCTCCTGAAAAAATATATGAAGCCCACTAAGAAAAACGGACTGTCACGACACCAGTGGTCAGTAACGCAAACTTTCTTGTAAAAATATATGAAGCGCACTCAGGACAATCGACAAGGAAGACCAAACATCAGGTCCGTTGTCGTGAGTGCGCTTCATATAATCTTACAAGATGAAGCCCCAACTAGCTCAAATGTAGGATCTGCTTCAACGCAAGCTCTGTTTCAGTCACGAGCTCTGAGTTAGTCGGAAACTCGCTGGCGCCTCGCAAGAGATCAGTGAAACAGACGAAGTAACCGAAAGGTAAGGATATAACACTAACAGATAAATCAGCAGCTAAAACAAGAACTACGTTTCAGTGCTTGTGCACTGATTGGGACAGGTGGCTGCAATGTTCATTTTCCGCTTCTAGACGCAGCCACAATTTTGTAACCCCGAGAAATGGACACAAGGACTAGTTAGGCTTTGAAGCATTGTTTCACAACTAGTATTTTTGAACAGCTCTGTGTTCTTCTAGCTGTGACGTTCTATGCTACTGTCCGCAGCGCGGAGCGCGATAGGCGGGTCTGGTCGTAGGCTGACACAACCACCAAGATATAGACACCCATGCAAAAATAATCACAGCGGTATCAGGAAAAGAGTACTTGTCCTCTTTTCGGACTGTATCAGTTTTGAAAACGAAACATTTAGAAAGATTTTCCTCTCTGGTTCAGTTTGAAGACTTGTAATAAACTGCACATCTCCAACGAAAAACTTTAATTTTATCCCAACGTTTCGAGGCCGACTCGGCATTTTCATCACGGGTGGCTGAGGGTAGTAGCTAGCGTCTTTAAGTATGGAGGAGAGGAGGGGGTCAAAGGAACGCAACAGCGTTAAGGCTACCGTTATGCAGAAAATCTGGTGCCGTCAGCGCCTTCGTCAGCGTTGAATATAGCGAAAAACGAGGCAGTGTAAAGTGGCCCACGTGGCCACCCTACCTCTAGGTGGTAGGTGGGCCACATAGGTAATGCAAACTTGTGACGTCATCACAACATTCCCACCGTGGCACGTGGCAGTTCAATTAATGATTGTTCTCGTCAGGTTGCTTTCCCAAAGCAACCTGGGTCGCACAAGGCCCACCCCAGGGAGCACCTTGCATCACAGGGCAGTAGCGCATCGCTTGACCGCTGCACCACTGCGCCAGGAATGGTAGCAGGACTCACAGGGATCTACGAATGTGAAGTAGAGAGTGACCAATACCGCATATATGATTGTTAACCCTTAACGCTGTCGCGTCATACCATTAAGGCGGAGCTTTAGCGTCCCTCCAGTTTTTATTCGGTGTGCACCAAGAGCTACTTTTGTCAGCACGTGGCCGGTTTACGTTGCAGAGAATCACTATTGTCCTCAATTGTTCGCAGTGAAAGAATGAACGCCGCATATCTTAACAATTTATTTCCTTCAATAATATCCATTACCAGTGGTATAGCTAATCGTAATCTTAGTTGTGCTCACATGTGATAATCGCCGTAAGTTTCCCTGTCGCCCTATATAAGTGCACCCTATATCGTGTCTGTTTCCCTTCATGCTAGGGTGCATATGCAGGGAAATGTTAGCCTTATAAATTAATGCTGCTTACCAAGCCATGTCGAGCCATTTTCGCCGGGCAAGTTATACCAGCGCGTAAAAAGGATTGGATGCGGAAGTTGCAATAATGATGTTATTTTATTTCTTTATTTTTTAATGGTAAACCCTCTAATGGTAAAAAAATGTATTTTTATGCGTAATTCTTTATTTTATGCGTTTCAATCTTGGCAGCAAGTAAAAAAGCATGATTGGTCCCCTTCAAGCAATTTTGGATTGCGATGGGTTCTTATGACGACGCGACAAGTTCTGAATAACCAGAATGTTTTTTTCCGCAGACTTGGAATGTGCCTAAAACATTTAAGTCGCCCTCCCAGTATGCAATAGTTTGTAACCTATAAGTCAAGAGCCTATGGGTCTCGCACGTGGTTGTTGTCTTCCTCCTATATGTACATTGAGCCTTGGACCGTAGCCAGGAGGCAGCGGGAAGGTGGGGTCGAGGCACATTCCTCTCCAACGCCACATGATCTGCGGAAAGCAGAGGCATCCAGCAGGACACTCCCGTCCCCTTAAGAATGGGTTACATCGCTGCAAAAAACAAAGAACCTGGAGTGAAGATTTGCAGTTTCTTAAGTGTAACAAACTGATTAGAACATCAGACGCATTTGTCAGAAAGTGTTTCGGTTCGATAATGCAGGGCGCGTTGAACGATCTACCATTTGAAGCGCTGTAAGGCAAAATACAACACATGTCCTCTCTATAGCATGCTGTACGTGTCCATGTTGTAAAGAGGCTAGTTCTGATCGCGGACCTCTTAACTGCAGAAGCGCTTTCTTGACCTCCACTTCCCAACAGTCAACGATATGCGGCGCACCTGCTATCAACACTGTTCCGGTTGGTAACACAATTTGTTGTCAATGAATCAACACGAGAGTTTAGAAAAACTCATGAAGAAAGTTCTCTTATTTTTTCACTCTGTGAAGTACACATTTTGTCTAGTTTTAGTACGCATTATACGATCAATAGTGAGCAAAGTCGCTTGAACATCTGCCTTCATGCAGGAGGTGCAGAGTTATATTCCGATTATCGTGGTACCCACGAGTTTTGTAAAGCATAAAAGCTTTTCCATGGTGCCTGTCTTTTGAGGGATGAAAGACTTGCAAAAAACCTTTGAAATACACCCGCTTCGACGGATCAAGATCTGTCGGATTTCTAAGCCCGCCATGTGCAATAATGCCGAGTTGCGGCCATTTCTTTCGGTCATTCACCGTTAAGGCGCCAACCCTGTATCGCAAAGATGGTAATGTAAGCGTCAAAAAAAATTTGTCCCTGTTTAGTACGCGGCATCTAGCACACTTGGGCACTCCTTCTGTCTAAAGTAACTTGTCGTTTCTTTGTAAACATATAGCTCGAACCCGTCGAAGCACGCGTTCCCACTGTAACTACAAACGAGCCATCGACATGCCCCTGGTTCATCACTATCCTAAAATATCTGAACAGCAAAAAAAAGGCTTTATCGAACAGGTAAACGCATAGACATGTGCACCCCAACCGTATGAGAAAAATACTGCACCTCCCAGAAAACACTTTTCACTCATCGCCAAGACCACGCACACATTTTAATCAAATTTGTTACCTAATAAGCTACACAATGCGCCATTCCTGTGTGAGTGCCCTGTCTTTGTGAACGTGTGAACGAAAGGCGTAATTAAGCTGCGTTGTGCTCTGGACCGTCTTGATACTCGCCCTTTCACACAAGGCAAGATGCTCGGTCTGTGGCCACAACAGTTAACTACCGTCAAGGCTTACAGGGCACTGTTTCGTTTTTTTACGAACGACTGTCTTATTGACAGGTTATGACTGTGTTTCCCGTTCCTTCTCTCTTTCCTTTTTAATACCCTCATTTCCTTTTCCAGTGCAGGGTAGCCAACCGGAAGCATTTCTGGCTAACATCCCTGCCTTTCCCCCTCTCTATATCTATTAATACACAGAAATCATGGACAGTTTTCGAAAGTAATAACTCATCTCACTGTAAATCAGTTACCTCTGCTGTTAAGCAGAGGTAACTGTCATATTCCAAAAGGCAACTGTCATATTGCAGACCAGAAATAACCAGAAGCACTGAATTCCGTATTTTCTTTGTATTTATTAACGAGCCTCACGCTAGCTTGCCAGACAAATTTACCAGTCATGCTTGCGATTACCTTTCTTAATAATGGCATCATAAAACTAATCGAACATCTTACAGTCTTGCCCTCTGCCAGCGTTCACGGCCTGTATTCGAACTACAAAAAAAATATGAAACCATTACTTGCATTATTCTGTTACGCATATTTTAGAAATTTTTACCGTCTGGAGTAGTCCTGTCGGACTGGAAGACTGGTAATGTGATTCCAGCACGAAAGAAAGGTTCGTCGTCTTCAAACAAGAGCTATTGTCTCATTTATCTCAGAAGCATTTGTTCATATTCAATCCAGCAAGTAGTTCACTCGCACAACGTAAATTTTATTGTTTCAGTAAATTTCTTTCACCTCGTTCAGAGTGGTTTTTGGCAAGGTATTTAATTTATTACGATTCAGGACCGAGAGCCACCCTCTCTAAATTTACATACCTTATTCACTTATTCATGTCACACTGAACTGGCCAGATGCATTAATGACATCAGTTCTAATCTAGACATTAACCCACCAGTGGATACATTGTTATAGGATACTGAGAAAGCTTTTGACAAACCTCCGCAATAAAGACAAACCCTCTCATTCTCAACTGGATACATAGCTTCCTCGTTGACCATCAGTGTTTTTTATATGGTAATAAACGCTCCTCTTCGTTCTGCCTGCTGTTTTCGGTGGGCCAAACGGTACAGTACTCCGCCCTATGCTTTTTCTAATTTACTATAAAGACGTGTGTACTGGCACTGTTTCTCACATGCAATTATTTGCAGATGAGTGCGTAATGTATCGACATTTCACCAGCAGCAATGTTCCGTTACTCCTATGAAATCACCTGAACCTAACTGAATTATAGCGTAGGAAATGGCTCAGCATGAATAAAACGTCAATAATTACGTTTAACCGTTGATAATCCCATCTTTCAGCTCAATGCTGTATCTATCACTCCAAAATTTTCGCAGGTGAGCTGTCATCATTTCTCATTCGCTTAATTAGTCAGCCCATGTCATTATAATTACTAAACAGACCAACCGTGTGCTTGTTTTACGCCGAAAGCCGCGACTAATACTTTTCTGTGGAAGACCACGGACCTATTTAACCCTCGTTCGTCCCAACCTGCAAAACGTAAGCACAATTATAACGCACATCAGGCACATCTTTTCCTCGTCCTCCACTCCACTGAGAATCATGCAGGAAGGTCAAATAATTCTCATTACTCCTTCTTTCGACTGGCAGCAAACTGAAATCAAAATCTAATCTTCTATCGCATGATTCACTTCGCAGAATAGCCAGACTATGCATTTTTTTATAAATTTTTCCACTCAACACTTGGAAATTGTTTAATCATACCTGCTCATCGCGTTTCTCATTGCCTTAATCAAGGTAAAGCTTTCAGTCATCTGCTGATATCACTGTTCATCTTAATTGTTTCTCCGTCCATACAACAAAGAACTGGCGTCACTTTTCTGCCGACGCTATTACACCCATCCACCGGACTTCAAGGTGTTGATAGAAACATCGACAGGCTGTAACGATCCACTACTCGTGTAATAACGTAACAGAGGCATTTCACGCGCCAATAAATAAATATAAAGCGGAATTAGCATCTATTGTGGATAGTCATCCACCAGATGAATAGTGCGGCCTCCAAGCTGGTGTTGAATGCTGTATAATCAAGTTCCGGCACTCCTCAAGGCATGGCACCGGGGCGCAGCGATGACAACCCCAAAACCGCTAAACGGAATCCCGCATATACCTGACCACATCCAGTTTTTTATGCGTTAGCATTAGAACCCCCATTAGCGCTAAATGTATCCGTCGTTGTCCTGTGTGCGCAGCCTCAGCGGAGAGAAGGCCATGAAGAGAGGTTGTGGGTGAGATAGAGAGAGAGTGAAGAAGAAGAGGTTTGATAGAGGGCAGGGAAAATTGAAAAAAGAGAAGATAGAGTTAGTCGGTGGGGTGGCGACGGGTGGGGAGAGGGAATCACGGTCGCCAGGCAGAGTCAAAAGGTGGGTAGAGTGACGTGTGGGGTACGGTGTGACACACTGTAAACGCTAGATCGGATCGGATGAGTTGAGAGGGTTACGGCGTGCCACACAGTGATTCATGGACGGTATCACGCCATCCGCCACCGTTAGCTGGAAACGCTAATGCTAATGCAAACTCTGACGCATGAATAGCATTGATTGGCAGTGACTTTTTGTTTTGCTTTCTGCTTTGTGGAGGATCGTTGGGAACAAGTTGGGAACGTTGGGAACATGGCCCATGGGACAAGTTCTCAAGTGCACATCTTTGGCCCGTATAACGTACACTGTGTAGAAAATCGGTACTGTTCAGTGAATTGGGACTCATTTCTACTTTCCAATGTTCAATAAAGAAATATCCATCATACCCTTCTGCCGCAGTGTCGATGCGGATAAAAAAGATCAGGTGGTTCCATTGCCCTGAAATTTCGACACAAAAAAAGATAATCAGCACTACCGGTGTCCCTTGAATTCTGAAAACGTGTTGCTAAGCGATTCATAAGGCATGTCGAAGAATGGTTAGGGGGAGAGAGGGGTGAAAGCATTATCCAGCAATAAATTATAGCATTTTAAACTGCACTGGAATTGAAAAAGTGTTTAGCATAGTTACACATAATTGAATTTCACACGGACCCAACTGCTGTTCGGCAACTTCACACTGCTGTACTGCTACAGTAGCTCCAATTATCGCCGGTAAGTTGGATGTCGGCGACCGGACAAAAAATTTTGGTGAGACGACCAGAGACAGCTGGGAGTCGCATATCCATTCATTCATATACATCTATGCGTACTTCGACGATGATTCTGTCAACCAATGCGGCGAATTGTAATTGCGCTATGCCTGATACCATTTCATTGGGAACAATCAGAGGGACGCATTGGACCAGGGCTGTAAGGCCAACGACAACAACTCCGGATAAACGGCAGAGATAGCCTTAATAAATCCTGCTGCAAAAAAAGGACGACTAAGCTTGCCAAGCTCCACTTGAGTGACAAAAAACAGCAGCTTTAATGCCTTGCCGGCCCACCACTCTTCAAGGCATTCTGCTAAGACCACCTTCAACTGCGAACAAAGTATAGTAGCGGGCTGCATCATCAATATCAACCTGACCAGGCCAACTGCAGGGCAAAGGCCTCTACCATATCACTTCAGTTAAAATTTCTCCTGCGCCAGCTCCAGCTACCCTATCCCCTCAAACTTCTTAATCTCATCCGCCCACCTATATAACCTTCTTCCACCCCGTCCTACGCTTGCCTTCTCTTGGTACCAAGTCCGTTACACTTAACGACCATCGGTTATCTTGCTTTCACATAACATGCCCTGCCCAAGCCCATTTCTTCCTCTTTATTTTTGACCAAGGTCTTATCAACGAGCGTTAGTTCTCTTACCCACTCTGCCCTCTTTCTGTTTCTCGACGTTGCGCGTCTCATTTTCGTTTCCATTTCTCACCACGCTGTCCTCAAGTTAAGTGGAACCCTTATTATTGGCCTCCACTTTTCTGCCCCATAATTGTGTACCGGTAAGATGCAGCTGTTGTTTATTTTCTCTAGAGAGATAATGTACTCGTGACCATGGATTTCTAGTGGCAAAATTAGAAATGACCGCAGAGTTTTCGCTGTCCTACTGCGATTTCCGCCTAGCGGTCCCCAACCTGCCGCTCCCGGCGCACGGAAAATGACAGCGCCCAGAGAAGCGACAGCGGTCCCCTACACGGCGGATTGCCCTGAAACAACGAAGGCCCTGCTTTGCATAGCGCACTCAGAAACCGCTGCGAGTTCGCAATGCACACTGTTAGGTGCGAGGCGTCGGCAGGGGTTCAGAGAGCAAATTTAATTTTCTGAATGAAAGATGTACTAGTCCCGGAAAATTTCACAAGAGCCCTGAGAGCAAGACTTCTGTTCGCGAATGATATCGGCTGGCGTTCAATGAGTGCAAGATATTTTACAGCGCCGGCTCCACAGAGCCGCGAAAGACGAAGAGATATCACAACGCTTCACTTACATACCAGGGTTTCTAAAGTGCGGAAACAAAATGGGAAAGAAGCTTTGACACTCTTCTCTGAAATATAAGTAAGGGTTGGACATTTAGGTTTCAACCGAAAAAAACAATAAAAGTACACCGAATTCAGTTTTCAAAAATTCCATTTTAACCAGTGAAGGTCAGTAACCAAAAAAAGGTCAGTAAGAAGGTCAGTAAAGGCATGAAAGGTCTATATAGCTAAATGGCTTTTGAGTGCGAGTCACACTCAGCCAATTTAAAAATTAGCCAAGAAGAGAAGCCAGGGGCTTCATGCAAAAGTGGTATCGTTGGATGCAGCGCAGTTATGCGATTTGAGGTATTTCTCCGCTATCTGACATGCCTCTGCAGGCCGGGAAGCGTCACCTTCAATTTAAGCACTTTTTGTCATCATCACCTGCTTAGCGCAGTTAGTCTGTTAAGTAGGTTAATCAGCGGCATGAAGAACATTGACACGAAAGCGCGAATGGGCGTCACGAAAAATAAAGTTCTGGCTACCCCGACGATTGAGCGGCAGTTCCATTGCTGCCATCAACGCGCAACTCACGTGACGCTCCGCCCTCAACTCCGCACAAGAACTAAACAATAAGATGTGCACTTAGTTCTTAAAAATACACGTCCACTTCCGTTTTTGCCTGCCCTGTTTAACTTGAGTTCCTCTTTTAATGACGATAGCAATTTCTTCTAATACCACAGCCCCATGTACTACCATTTTCGCGTTTATTACTGGTAAATAAATTGTTCAGAATGACAGAAACACCGACGTAGGCTTTGACGTGACTTTTTGCCACACAAAATTGCTACACTAAATCACGGAGAAAAGTTATTATGTCATAAAAACCGAAAAAAAGCCCGCCCATTTTTCGAAAAATAAAAACCCAAATGTCGAACCCCTAAATAGAAGAAATCGTGCAGCGTTGAAAGCAGAGAGCCATGAAGAAGGAACGTAAGTACACTACAAGCAGCTAGTTTTAATCGCCCCATATTAATGTTCTTGACTTCTTTGTGCCACAAAGCCATGCCAAAATTAAAAAATTAACATAGTGCCTATGCAAAACCCCTTCGTTATCATGCACAACCACCCAAGAGACACTCGCAGGCTAATTTGCATTGTGTCTATTCAGTGCGGTCTTTAGTATTTCAGGGATAGTGCTACTTGGGCCTAAGGCTAAAAATTAGCACTGAACGAGCACAGCGGAGCCGCTTTCTGGCTGCTGAGAAAAAAAAAGCCACACTGCACGAGCAAATTTCTTTTCTATTTTTGCATTCATAATAAACTTGTGCAAACAGCACAGTGACAGAGTAATAAGACAACACAAGCGCTGATTTGCAAGTGAGCGTTTTTATATGTAAAAAACAACAATATAAACACGCAGGACGAAAGAAACAAACATTACATAAGCGCAGCAGCGCTAAACTTCCGCTAATCATGGGGCGTTCCGCAAACAAAAATTTCAAACCAATAGAACCTCAAGAATAGATAATACAATCGCAAACCACAAGCAGTGTGTGATGTGCTACCAGGAAATATAGTTTCGAGTGTTACCTCAGAAGGACGACTATGTGCTGTGTGTGCTGTATTAGTAGTGTGCTGTGTTCTTATTACAAGTGGTGGAGGTGCCAACGATCCCTCGCCCTGGAGCTTCGCACCCACGTATTGACTATCACCTCTGCAATGCCTGAGACCGTCACCCAAACCGCTTCACCGCTTCCGTCGGCTGTCTGCTGTTCCGGCGCCGCGCGGCAGCGTGACCCGACCATCTTCAGCGGCACAGATGACACGGATGTGGAGGATTGGTTGGCCTCCTATGAACGCTTAAGCGCATACAAGTGGGACGATAGCGTCAAGCTTACCAACGTTATCTTTTATCTGAGCGACGTTGCCAATCTCTGGTTTCGAAACCACGAGGCTGACATCTCAAGCTGAGCTGGGCAGCTCCAAAAACCAGTCTGACAGAAGTCTTTGGCCGTCCCGCAGTGCGAAAGCTTCGCGCCGAGCAACGATTGCGAAGTCGGGCCCAGCAAGCCGGTGAAAACTTCACCAGTTATATAGAAGATGTCGTCGACCTCTGCAAGAGTGTCAACCCTTCTATGAGCGAGGCCGACAAGATCAGACACATTATGAAAGGCATTGAGGATGATGCCTTCCAGATCTTCGTCGCCAAAGATCCCCAGACTGTCTCCGGTATCATCGGCTACTGCCAAAGCTTCGATGAGCTGCGCAAACAACGCCTTTCTACCCGGCGTGCAGGATTTCAGGAGGCCACACTTTCCAGCTTGGC